>PVKU01013383.1:0-29265 GCA_004027475.1 Anoura caudifer | reverse complement strand
CCATATGATCTCACCTTTAACAGGAACCTAATCAAAAAAACAAACAAACAAGCATAATATAACCAAAGACACTAAAATTGAGAACAAGAGAGGAGAGGGATAGGAATATCCAGGGAAAAGGGGAAGGGATTAGAGCAACAAGTATGAAAGACATATGGACAAAAGCTGGGGGGGTGGAAATGGAAGGGAGCTGGGGAGGGCTGGGGCGGAGGGACGGGATGGGAGTAGAAAACAGAAGACTGTATAAGAACAACAATTAAAATAAAATTTAATTAAAAAAAAAAGATAATATTTACGGAAGTTCCCTGCTAATGGTGTCCGTAATTGGACCGCAACATCAGGGGGCTGCCTCCTGGAGCTGCCTCGTCAGACGTGGTGATAGAACTAGTCTCCTTCTCTGAAAAGTTTCTGCGCTGCCCTTATTCCGAATGTATGCAGACCATCTATCTTTGACAACAACAATAAATGATTTCCATGGTAACCAGAGATAGAGCCCAATAGATGTCATCTTGGCACAGAAACAAAGCGGAGAGCTCCAGAGGAAGCTCCCTGTCGAGGTTTTGGTCAAGATACTACGTTGTCAACATTTTAAAACTAAATTACCTTGAGTGTGATGGAAGGTTATCAGGCTATTAAAAATGAATTGTCAGAGCAGAGGCAAAAAAAAAAATAGATAATTTTCAGTAGTTCAAATATTTGAGCCACTCATCAAGGACAGCATTGAAGGAGAAACATTAGGAGTACTTGGTCTTCACAGAATAGAGTGTCTGTTAGGAAAGAAATTAACACTTTTTAAAATAGCATGTAGGACTAATTGAGAACCTATAGGCCAGACGCTATGAAAAACATCATGGAGGAAGCCCTGTAGAGACAGAAAGCTTCTAGTACATAGGGTAATATTAAAACAAATTTTAAAAGAAATATAGATTTTTAAATTAGTATTGCTCATTTGTCATTTAAGTATGCTGCCTTGCCCAATTATTTATCTTTTGTTGTCTTGCCAACAATAATTTTAGCTATGTAGTACTAAGTTGAGTAATAAGAGGACGAAACTGATGTCAAACGTTTATAACGTTTGTAAATTGAGTAAATTTGAATCCCAAGGAAAAATTAGCACCAAAATCAGATTTTTAGTCAGATTTTCATTTATACTCAGTTTTTTTTGGCAGGAAACAGATGTAGATGTATGAGTTTGGGCAAATGAGCTCATCTTCACAGTGTACATGGTGGAGGTTTTGTCTCTGTAGAGTCCACCTCCACTGCATTCGTCAGCCTAGGGGAGATGCTTACCATGGTTTCTTGTGGGTGCCTTTTTTTTCCAAATATCACACATTGCCAATTCAATTAAATTACTAGTCTTCGAGATGGGCAGAAAACCACTTTGCTTTGTCTAGGCTCATTTATAGTCTCTATCTAAAAACATCAAAAGACAGTGTTATTCTAATAGGTTTTTACAAAATCAATATTATATTGGTAGTTTTCCAGTATAATCTTACAGATGTTCTGGGTCCTTTAGCTAGCTACAGAATATTAACACAGTATAATCACACTTCAAATTTCTAAGACCATTTTATTATCTTTGCACCAGAGACATTAATTAAATAATTAAGACCTCTGTGGGCAATAAAAATCTTCATTTTATTTTATTTTCTATTTCTTTAAATATATTTTATTGGTTATGCTATTACAGTTGTTCTATTTTTCCCCTTTGCCCCCTCTATCTGGTACCCCTATTCCCTCCAGCAGTTCCTCTCCTTAGTTCATGCCCATGGGCCATTCATATAAGTACTTTGACTACTCCATTTTTTTATACTATTCTTAACACTCCCTGTCTATTTTGTACCTACCAGTTTGCGCTTCTTAATCCCTGCACCTTTTTTCCTATTCTCCTGCTTCCTCCTTCCAACTGATAACCCTCCAAATGATCTCCATATCTATGATTCCGATGATTCTGTTTCTGTTCTGTTTGCTTAGTTTGTTTTTTAGATTCAATCGTTGATAATTGTGAATTTACTGCCATTTTAATGTCCATAATTTTGATCTTTTTTTTCTTATATAATTCCCTTTAACATTTCATTTAATAATGGATTGGTGATGATGAAGTTCAGTTTCACCTTGTCTGGGAAACACTTTATCTGCCCTTCAATTTTAAATTATAACTTTGATAGATAGAGTAGGTTGTTGGTCCTTGCTTTTCATCACTTTGAATACTTCTTGCCAGTCCCTTCTTATCTGCAGAGTATTTTTTTTTTTTTACAAATCAGCTGACAGTCTTGTGGGAACTCCTCTGTAGGTAACTCTCTGCTTTTCTCCTGCTGCTTTTAGATTCTCTCTTTATCTTTATACTTTGGCATTTTAATTATGATATGTCTTAGTGTGGTCCTCTTTGGGTCCTTCTTGTTTGGAACACTCTGCTTCCTGGATTTGTATGTCTATTTCCTTCACCAAATTAGGGAAGTTTTTTTCATTATTTTTTTTTCAAATAAGTTTTCAATTTCTTGCTGTTCCTCTTCTCCTTCTGGCACCCCTGTGATTCAGCTGTAGGTACATTTAAAGATGTCCTAGAGGCTCCTTAGCCTATCCTTGTATTTTTTAATTATGTTTTCTTCTTGCTGTTCTGATTAAATGGTATTTTTTTCTTCCTTATGTTTGAAATTATTGATTTGATTCTTGGCTTCATCCCCTCCACTGTTGTTTCTCTGTATTTTTCTTTATTTAACATAGTGTAACTTTCATTTCTGCCTGGGTCTCTTTTATGCTCTTGCAGTACGCAATGAGTTCCTTGAGCATCCTGATAACCAGTGTTTTCAAATATGCCTCAGATAGGTTGCTTATCTCCATTTTGTTTAGTTCTTTTTCTGAAGTTTTGTTCTTTTCTTTCATCTAGGCCATATTTCTTTGTCTCCCCATTTTGGCAACCTCCCTGTGTTTGTTTCTGTGTATTAGGTAAGGTTGCTTTGTCTCCCTGTCTTAGTAGGGTGGCCTACTGTAGAAAAGTGCACTTGTAAGTTGTATGGGATGGAGCCATAGGTAGTTGCCAGGGATGGGGCAACGTGTCTCATGGCTCTGTGGCTCTTTGTGAGGTGGGCTCGGAGAGGGGACAATTCTGATGCCTGCCTTCTGGAGTTTTTCCCAGGAGGAAGCTGTCTCTCAGCACTCACCCTGTTGCCAGCCATTTTAATTTCTCACTGTATGCAAGTGGTGCCCTTTCATCCTTGTCCTGATGATGAATCCCAGACAGGATGAGTGTGCGTAAGTCCTAAGACCATTGTGAGCCCTTTAAGAAGAGTCTCTTGAGAATACTACAGTTTCTTCTGACACCCCATTTCCCAGTGTTTTTACAGCCAGAAGTTATGGGGTTATATCTTCCTGATGCTGGAACCCTGGGCTGAGATCCCTTGGTCTGAGGTATCCCTCCCAAATTTTAACTACCACACGTGGATGTGGCACCACCCATCCCACATCTCTGTGCCTCTCTGTACAACTCTGCCTTTCTGCCCCTCCTACCTGTTTGAGTGAATGTGGCTTCTTTAAATCCATGGTGATAGCCTTTCCATACAGCTTGATATTCTGATGATTCTGGGTGATATTTGTTTTGTGGTCCAGTTGTAATTTTTTCTGTAGCTGTGAAAGGAGTCGAGCCCTGTTTACCTATGCCTCCATCTTGACTGGAAGGTGTGGGCAACAGAAATCTAACACATTCTTTCCCAGAAATTGAAATATTCCCTGGGGAAATAAATCTCCAGTTGAAACAGCACTAAGTAACTACTGTTATCACAACCCAGGATCCTTATGTGGACATACATTGCTCATGTGTTTATATTCTTGGCTTCAATGACTTGCCATACACATCTATCCCAATAGAATCTCTTCCAAGATTGTCCTCAAATCAACATGATTTAAATTCTTGAAAATTCTATAAGTTGCAAAATCTATAATATTTATTCAGTTAGTCAATTGAAGTAGGCGTTTTGTGACAAGAATTGGACATCAGAGGAAGTTTGGATAGGTATAGTGGGAAAAAGGCCTGTAATCAGCAGATAAAGAAAGACTGGAAGTTCGAGGTTTTAATTACTTTAATTGATGAAGACATAATTTATTTTCCCTTTTCTTTTTGTGTCCCATTATGCACAGAAAGTTAAAATTGTAATATAAGAGCATGCCAACTCCACCCATCCTGCCTTTCTGGGTCACATACACAGGTTCTCAATCCCTTGGATGGAAATGTTCTGAAGGTTTATTCAGCTTTAAAAATCCAGAAACTGGTAGAGAAAGTGAAAAAAATTAGCCTAAATGAATTTTTATATTGCCCCTGTGGGAGGGAGACATAAATGACTCAACTATTTTGATGAGATTTAAGATTCATTTAAAGAATCTTCATGATTCATCCGCATTTATTTTTTGTATCACAAGTCACTTATAACACTGTTCCCAAAAGAAGAGACAAGAGTGATAATAAAGAGGATACCAATATATAAATATAATAACTGGGAATTTTTTTCTAAAAGCCAACCAAGGCATAGATTTCAGACAGTATGTTAGTCTTGGGTATATATATATATATAATTATATATATATATAATTTCTGTCTGGAAAAAGTCTGACCATTGTTATAATGAGAATGGTTTGAGTGACATTGATATAACCAGTCAGTCAAGGAGAGTGGATGGAATGTGCATGTGTGAACAATGACAACTTAACTGTACTGGTCAGTGGGAGCAGTAGACATCATTGAGTGAGCATGTGTGCTGTGTGGTCATTGCATTAAAAATGACTGAGTGAGTAGAGCAACAAATCTGCACCATATTAAGCTTGAGCATTCCTCTTCAGAAACAATTTGGATGATTCGGAAGTCCACAACTATGGGTAACTAGTGATTGGCAGCTTCACCACAACAACTTGCCTGCTCATGTATCATGTCTCTTGCAGAGTTTTTGACAAAACATCAAATCACCCAGGTGACTTAGTCTCCTTACAGCCCAGATTTGGTGCCCTGCGACTTCTGGCATTTCCCAAAACTAAAATCACCTTTGGAAGAGAACAAATTTCAGACTATTGATGAGATTCAGGAAAATATGATGAGGCAGTTGATGGTGACTGGGAGAACTATGTGAGGTCCCAAGGTGCCTATTTTCAGGGAGACTGAGGTGACATTTTCCTATGTCAATGTTTCTTGTATCTTGTATCTTCTTTAATAAATGTTTTTTCATATCACATGACAGGGTGAGTTATTGTTCTAGATACAATGTTTCTTGTATCTTCTTCAATAAATGTCTATTTTTTATATTGCATGGCTGGATACTTTCTGGAGAGACCTTGTGTATTTATAATAATGTAAATATTTGAATTTATGACAACCACATATTTGCTAGAGAGAGTCAAATTTATTTGTCCACTCTCAGTAAGTTACCTCTGAAATAACTCATAGCTTTCTTATGACTAGAACTGTTATAAAATGTATAAAAATTGAGAAGTAAAAGTACCTACTTTTTTTCTCCAGTTTAGTGAGTAAACTAAGAATATACTGTTTTATTTCATTTGTTTTCTTTTCCTATTTTTGGTTATGCCACTGGACCAAAAACACTAATTTCTTTGCTCCTGATTGTGGTGCCTGCACAGTGCCTCATTTAGACAGTTGGTCTCACAGTATTTATTAACAAGTGGGGAATGTATGTAGTTGAGATGCTCTGTCACTGTTGCTTGTGGGAGATCTTGATAGAACATGGTCAGTTTCTCCTAAACACAGAAATCCAGAAGTGGAAATGCCTGCTTATGGACACTTCTTCTTTATCCAGTATCATCTTTGCTCTTTCAAAAGACACTGCTGAAAATCACCAACCCCTACACTTTCCTCAAATTTATGTATTGACTACACAAACAAAAACATGGTGAGTAGTCTTTGATAGAGAAAACACTGGAAATTATTCTAGCTCCAACAAACTACAAGATAAATATATTTTTGAGTATGCTGGACTTTTTCATAATTCTATTTTTTCAGCTTCTGTAATACTTTTACTCTCAGTTTGGACACTTGTCAAAACAAAATTTCCCAAATGAATCATAGTGACAGTGGTTTTGTAAATAAACAGAAAAGAACAGAATCAGTATGCTGTGTCAGGGTGGACCCGTGACTTCACAATTATCAAACTATCTTCCACCTGCTCAATTTCTTTTAATATTTATCAAAACAAAAATTGCTCAGGAGCACAGCAAAGCTAGCATTCAGCAGTGTGTTCACCCGGTGAAACTAAAAATGCCAGGTTATGTTGGTCTTGCCATGTTCCTCCTTCCATTATTCTCTCTTATTCTTCTGGCTTGTTCTCTTCTCCTGCCTACTGTGTCTCACATTTCCAATCAAGATCCTTTTGAAATTCTCCTGACTCTTCATGACCACTTTTCAATGTAACTGGCACTCATATTCTGCCCAACAGGTGATCCAGATTGTTGCTCCTCATCTTGCCTGGACAGCATAGGAATGAGTGATGGCATTCTGGTTGTTATTCTGTTTTCAATTTTCCAGCTCCTAGAATTCCCAGTGTGATCTAATCCTGAGACAGGGAGGTTGGCTGAAGTCTAGTTGTGCCAAGTGTGGTCCAAGGACCAGCAGCATCGGCTTCTCCTGGGAGCTTGGAAGGAATGCAGACTCTCAGTCCTCACTCCAGACCTGCTGAATGAGAACCTGCTCATTGGCATTTCAATAAGATTCCTGGGAGGTTCTGTCTATAC
This sequence comes from Anoura caudifer, assembly GCA_004027475.1. NCBI lineage: Eukaryota > Metazoa > Chordata > Mammalia > Chiroptera > Phyllostomidae > Anoura > Anoura caudifer. The sequence goes on along the minus strand of PVKU01013383.1, from coordinate 22,539 downwards.
TTTAAGTATGAGAAGCACGGGGCTACCTCATGGGTCCCAAAACTTATTTTTAATAGCATACCCTTCTTAGTAAAAGAAGCATTGGGTACATTCACCCCCAAAGATGACTGTAGCTGAATGTCACAATAGGAATTTTGACTGACACACAAGGAAACAATAAATATGGTATTCCAAAATGTGGTTGCCATACCAAATTCAAATTTTCAAAGAAAATTAGAAACTGCTCATTTTTTCAACTCTTTGAATTCTCTAAGGGTATTAGACAGCTGAGTAAATTGTGAAGAGTGTATTTGTGAGATTTCTTCAGAGGAAGCTGTTGCAATGATGTGTCTCCCCCCTTGCTCCCCTCCAATCCCAACGTGGATATAGCTGGATCCTACCACAAGCTTAAAGAGAAGGGTTTTAAGGGAGCCAAGATACTTATATATGTTCCTTGAGGTTGTCAAGTGACAATAGACTGAAATTTTACTACTTACTAGGAAACCACAAAGGCAGGTAAGACAGGAAGGTGAGCTATTTGGTGGCAAAGTGAAGGAAAAAGAACTATACTGGAATCAACGGGCATCCAGGAGTTTGACAAGGATCAGAATGTGTGAGTGTTTTTCATGGTGCATGAGCAAGAGAGAGCTGGCATTTTTTGGATCTTGCCCAAGAAGCCCAACTGGGAGAGTAAGGGGACTCCTAAGAGTAGATTCCAAGAGTCTACCAGAAACTTTGGTTGTTTGTTCAAAGCTAAGTTTACCAGACTCATTGTAGCAGGGAAATGCTCATGTGGATCAAGCAAAGCTAAATTTATTAGGCTAGTTCTAGAACTTGACAGAGTCTCAGTAGTGTTTCAGAAAAGAAGTCAGTAGACAATATTTATAAGAATTTAGAGTCTGGGTTTGGTAATTTTAAGGCTGTCCTTGTGAAGTGGAGAACTGTTTAAGATTGGACACAGTTTATGATATAAAAGCTTAGAGTTATCTTAGTTGATTCACAGTCTTATATTCCAGGAGAAACCATTTTCTGGAGTAAATAGATAAGTTACCTTTGCTTATTCTCAATATGTGGCCCTTCATGATCAATTCCTGGGACTAGAGGTAGGTGGGAAGAGGGAGTTACTGATAATAGGCACAGGTTTCATTTTGGGGTGACATAAATGTTCTCAGATTGTGATTATAGTTGGACGACCATGTGAATATAGTGAAAAACTATGGAATTATACACTTTAACAGGAATAATTTCATGATATGCAGTGGACCAAATATGAGTGTGTCTGTGTCTCTAATTATCTGTGAGGTAGGAATTACTGATTGTCACTGGTCATCTCTGAAAATACCAGCATATTAACACCTAGCTTTTGTTTAAAAAATAGCAGCTTTAATGTCAACTATGCCTTTTTGTTTTTTACCAGGAGTTAACAAGTGAACCTCTGAGGTAGAACAAAAGATTTTGATGAGACACATTGAAATTCCACTAAAAATTTTCCTCAGGGAGATTTTCAAATAATGTAGGAAATTGAAGTCTAGTTATTAAAGCAACAAGATCTCAGTGATTTTATAATGATGCATATTTTTTCCAGCAAAAAAACAACCTAGAAATGGGGAAAAAAATCCCACCTCTCAATTTTTTGTATAACATTCTCTGCATAGCACAGGTTATTTTCAACAACACTACCACCTTGTTCTGTATAAAAACCCGCTTAGTATTGAGTGACAGGTTGCATGTGGGTGTTTACGGGCATCTTTAAATGCCTGCGAGGTAGCACTACTGACAGTCACAGGTCATCCCTGAAAAGGTCCATAAATTAATTCCAATCATTTTATTAAAGGAAAAATTGATATCTATTTTCAACTACTTTCTTTTTGTGCTTTGCAGAAGTTAACCGGTGAATCTTGGTGGGAAACAGAGGTATTATGCTCATAGTCCATTCCAACAAGCAATGTTGTGAAGATTTGCTGTACCATTTTAGATGGTAAAATGACATACCTGAGTACGTGGAAACCACAATATGTCTCCCTACATTGAAAAAAATGAGCTAGTAAAGTCACAGCTGTGGACAGACTCTAGGTTTCCATCAGGACACAGTGTGATACTTGAACATCTGGTAGACAAACCAAGTATGAAAGTCATATCTCAGTCATTAGCAAACCTATTTGCTTTCCTTTTTACACAGAACATTTTCACTAGAAGGTCTAATACTTTCCCCTAACACACCAGAGGGTCACATGAAAAAGATGTGTTCTGAACATTGGAAACAGAGGATGTAGAGCAAGCCTAAGTAGGAGGCAGAGAAATTAAGGAGGCCGACACCATCAGCCTGCCAGATCTCTGCTGTGAGTCCTCTGCCTTTTTTTTTTTTTTTTTAGGTTTGATATTCCCAAGAAATGCATCCATCGCTGCGGATTGTGCACCTCACTGTAGAGTCCTGTATCTGACAGTTAACAGACTATTTCCACAAGGAAATACCTACCCATGGAATGGACACAAGGAATCCTACCCATGTTCAAGGCTGACTGATGCCACACTGGTTTTCCTCGGCAGAACTTCAACAACTCCGAACAGACTAAACATGATCACATAAAATGACATAAAGAGCAAAACCAGGAGAACTTCTCAGAAGGTTTCACAGTTGTGCATTTTACACATTGGTCATTAATCTTGCAAGTGATTAAAGGTTTCACCAGTATGAGGGCTTTTACTAAATGGTTCCTGGGTTTTGATACCTTGGACACTAATGAGAAATAAAAAGTAGATCTATCATCCTGATCTTTCAGATTCTCATAATTGAGTGATTTTCCAGAGGAAATTTTTAACTGCCTTACTCCACTTTTGCAAGTGAGATTTTGCCTCTTCAGGAAATCAGGTATCTCCTCCTAACTTGATATACTCTAGAGCAGGGTTTCTCAAACTCAGTGTTGTTATTGATATCTGGGGCCAATTCATTGTTGTGGAAGTCTGTCCTGTGCATTGTGAGATGTATCCCTGGTAGCAATATACCTGGCCTCTACCTTTTAGGCACCACTATCCCACACTCCCCCCAGTTGTGGCAACTCAGATTCCAAATGTCCCCTGATAAGAAAAATTGCCCGCAGTTGAGAACTACTGGTGTAGAACTGTAGTGCTATACAGCCCACCTACACAACTAATCACCAAAGAAAGAAAAAATGAATGCTGTATAAATCAGCAATAATAATTATTAGTTTTTATTTGCTACATAAATACTTTCTTGACAGATTTGAAATTTACCCTGGTTGTTGGTTTATTTTGGAATGTACTTGCAAGGTTCTATTAAGCTTTTTTTTTTCAGTCATTCACCTTTGTTTGGCTGCTTTTCTCCTCTCCTCGCTTCCAAGGCCTTTATAAGGGGACTGGTTGGTGCATTGTGTATTTGGCACAGGGAGGTTGCCGAGGGAGCAGAGCTTTCTAGAGTAGTGAGTCTCAAACTTTAATGTGCATAAACAGTATCTGGAACATCTTGTTAAAAGGCAGGTTATATTCTGAATATTTGGGGTGAGGTTCGAGATTCTTCATTTCTAAGAATTCTCACATGATCTTCCTGGTACCACACTCACAGTTGCAAGGGCCCAGCATACTAGCAGTAGAACAGGGCATACATGTAATCAGATATTGTTCCTGCCTTATTATAATTATCAGCACGCACCATGAAAGTAATTTTCTCTGTTGGTTTTTGTTTTTTGTTGTTCCTGTTTTTTTCTTTGGCCTCTTTCTTCTAGAACAAATGTTCCATGAGGGAGAAATTTCCCCAGTGCTCAGCATATAATAGGTGCTTGTAAATGAACAAATAAATGAGTGAATGAGTAAGTGAATGAATGAGCAATGAACTTTTCTTCTGCCACTGGCATCCCTCTGCTGTTCATTTTTGTTTGTTTTTGTCTCTTTTTTGCCAATTGCTGTGTGTATCAGGTACCTCTTGATGACCTTAGAGCCAGATGTTTTTATTCCCACCCATTCTCTCCACCATCTTCTTTGATAGCCATCAGCTTGTTCTCAGTATCTATGAGCTTGTTTCTGTTTTGTTTATTCATTCATTTTGTTTCATTTTTACATTCTGCATATATATGAGATTATATGGTATATGTTTTCCCTGTCTGACTTATTTCACTTAACATTATACCCTCTAAGTCCATCCAAGTCATCACAAATGACAAGGTTTCTTTTTTTGTTGCTGAGTAATACTCCATTGTATTTGTATGAAGAAAACAAAAACTACAATTCTAAAATGTATATGCACCCTTATGTTCATTGCAATAAACAAATAACCAAAATATGGAAGCAACTTAGGTGTCCATCGATAGATAAATGGATAAAGAAGATGCACAATCTCTATTACTTTTGCAAGAGCAATTGCTAATTTGCTTCCATTCTGTACATCAAAGGAAATGCACTGGTACAGAGAAGGCTGAAAGGGCCAGTGATTGCCACCTTTGGTTGCACATTAGAATCACGTGGAGACTTCTAAAATTCCTAAACTCCAAACAATTTTCCAGACCAATTAAATAGGAATCTCAAAGAATGGGACCCAGACATAGTTTTTTTAAAAGGTCTTCAGGTGATTTTAATGAGCATCCAAGTTTAAGAATCATAGCTTAGTTCCTTGCTACACAAATTATGATACATGGACCAGAAGCGGAGGTGTCAACTGTTTATCAGAAGTGAAAAATATCAAATTCAGTTCACACCCACTGAACCAAAATCTACATTTTAGTAAGATCCCAAGTGATTCTTATATAACCTAAAATATAAAAACCCACATGACTTTCACCTTATAAAGTTCCTGCAGAAGCAATGGTAGAACTATTTTAGTCATGTTTAAGATGTCATGGAAATGAGAGAGATGTCAGAATGCCAGAACCTAAAAGGAAATTGTAGAATTTGACTTGTAAATATAAGTGACTTTGATTTCTAAACACAAATCATCTCCAAATTGATTATCAGGCTCATGGTTTGTGAACACAAGAACAAGTGAAGGAATCAGTGGTCACCAGGAGACTTCAGACTTTATTAAGAAGAAGTCTCACCCTCAAAGTGACCTTATTCCTTTTCTTCACAGGAGTTCAAAAAATTAGGTTAGGAAAATGCTGCCGTAGTCTTCTAGGATTTTAAGTGCAGCTGAGTCTTTTCTAAAGCCAATCAAGAAAATTTTGCATGGTAGAATATTTAGCATTGCCTGCTGAGTAACTATTTCCAAGGAGTACTAACAGGTAAGTAGGCAACCATTGTGTGTGTGTCTGTGTGAGAGAGAGAGAGGGAGAGAGAAGTGGGGGGGGGGGTTAAAGATAAAGGATGTGCATGAATTTCTTATATGCAGATGACTAGATCTTTGGGCATAACTAATAGTTTGTATGATAATATTTACATTTACATTGAAAACATCCATTGTGCAATAAGAAAGAATTAAAATTCATGTGCAAAAACCCAAACCCAACCAATCAACCCACAAAACAAACTCTCTGAATGTAAAGATTCAAACCCACAAAATTAATTCTCTCAGCCTAAGAGCACAATATAAATCAAGTACAATTTGGCAACTGGAAAGCCCTTAGACTGTTGTAACAGTAATGTAGAATATAAATTAGATAAACTTCATTGAATCTACCATGGCATTAGAATTAGGAAGGGGATTCACTAGAAAACCTTTAAGGGAAGTTTCTTCATTTCTGTTATCAAGAGGGTGATTCTTTTGTTTTCTCAATGCACAGGAGTTATAGTCTTGTGTTTTTGCCATCGTTGAGTCAAAAGGCATTGTTACATATAATTTGAGCTCTCCAAAAATATTATTAAAATATTGTGCAGATATGTTTTAGAAAATGCACAATGCAGATCCTAAGTTGTAACCAAAATTATATATTAACTTAACTGTCTTGAACTCAATACCTATTTGTGCAAAAAATATTTCAAAACATTTACCTTCATATTTTCTGATGATTCAAAGAAAAGTATCATTAAAAACTATTATTAAACCTTTATTTAGAGAAGAAAAGAAAACATTAAATTAAGGAAATTGATTGTATTTTAGAAGCAATAGGAAGTTAGAGGAAATGGTTTGGCAGGTGATAACTGTGAAAAACTAAACATCCTATTATGGGAATGAACAAACAGGTATAACTGCCAATCTTTACGTAAATTTATGAGTTGTTTCAAATCTATTTTTCATGGTAGATAAATGTGTTTTTATTATTTTGTTGAGCTGGTTTTCTAATATCCTAAGCACAGGGTGACGATTACCAATGACTAGTGAATGATACATACTGAAATGGAAACAACAAAAATCAGATAGAAAAAAAGGATGCGGGATAGGAAAATTTGAGGGTGAGAATCCTAAACTAGTGATAATATTATTAGTAAAAATAATAGCTTTGCTTGTTTTCGGCAACTATGATTTCCAGACACAAAGCCAATTGCAGCTTCCCCTCTGAATTTTGATAAGTATGGTTTTAAATGTTGCCCAAAAGCAAATATTCTTTGTCTACAAGAGTATAAATTATCCTGGATACCTTTTCAGACAAAAAGAAGTGAGAGGCCTGTCTGTATTATAGACAGATCACTCTAATGTGAACAAAATTAAGAGAATGATCAACCACCCAGTGAAATGTCTAAAAGTTAAAATTGCAAATCATTAAATGATTATAAAAATAGATTATAAAATCTACAAATGGGTTAGAAGTATTTTCCTAAATTGCAGGGCTTAAGAGAAATCATCTCTATATATAACCAATGAAGAGCAGAAAAAAGACATTTCCCATTCATGTCACTTCCATGAGTTCACTGATGTGCCTCATGAGATTGGAAATGGAAAAGTGACCCAAGAGCATGCAAGGCACCTTGTGAAATACAAGGCTCACTGAACTAAAAGTCAAGATCCTTAATCCTTATTGATATTTGGTTTGGAAGATGTTATTTCCTCTCTTTCAGCCTTAGTTTTCTTGTTCACAAAGTGAAGGAGTTCAAATAAGTGATGTTTGTGGTCTCTTAACTCCAAAATACTCTCATGACTACATAAATCTATTTGTTTTTATTCTATGCTTTGCATTCAGATATTACATGTTTATTTTGAAATAATGATTTCCCTATTACAGAATTTTGGCCTACCACAAAATGAAGGGAATCTAATAAATAAATGGAGTGGATTAAGCGCTTCTAGATTTGCTTTTCCTGCAGCATTGAAACTTATAGTAATATGAGCTACTGAAATGGAAGGGAAGGTCTACCCCCTCCTCCTACATATACACACATCCCTCTATCTTCATTCTCCATCTCATACCTGATCATCTCCTGCAACCAGAAGCCAGTCTCAGTGTATATACCAGTCATAACCTCATATACTTTCTATTTGTATACTATTATGCTGCCCAGGAGTCAAAACAATTAAACAAGTCAGCAAGAATGTACTGAATGCCTGCTGGGAGCTCAACCTGTGTCAGAAGATACAAAAAAATAAATATGTGACTAATACTTCCTCTGCATGGAGCTTATATATAATCTTGGAATTATATAAATGTGAGTTCAAGGCTCTACATCTGTGACCTCCCTGGAACTCTCTCTAAGCATCTGATAAAGACAAGGGTGCTGATATCTCTGAAGACTACGGTAGATCCTGTGCACAGAGAGAAACAATGTTCTTATCTCCACATGCCTTGTGTAGAGGCATCCAGTCACAGTAAGTACCTTGCAGTCACATTATGTTGGATTTTTGACTCAAGATAGGGGTACAGATAAGTATCTTACCACCTGCTGCTAAAAACTGAAGCAGCTCTTGCTTTCAACAAAAGAAGCAGTAGCCTGCAACTCAGAGTTCTAATTCAAAGGTCTGTCAGTCATTGGTGAATGTTCATACATAATAAAATCACTGTTCGTTGTTGTGCTTTTACTGATAAATGGAATAACACTCCTGCCTGAACTGACATGACTGTAAGTAGAAATGACTGTTATAGTTCATTGAGTAGCTTATCAGAGGTGGAGACTAACATTATTTTGTATATTGGGAATGAACTGAAAGGAATGATTTTTCCGATTTCCTTGATACATATTTTTAAAAATAAGCCATTGAGAAAATTAGTGGAACATTTGCATAACATCTATGTCCACCAAATCTTAAATAAAATAGATTTCTTCCATAATCATATTAGAAAATTACTATTGTGATCAATGAATTATGCATCCAATTTGGAAATATTAATTTCACTCACCTTCCAGCAACCAATTTAAATGTTTACCAATTAGTTATTGTAATGTTGATTTTAGTCAGGGAGATTTACTCCACATATTCAAATTTGAAAGAATCAATAAAGAATTATTTGATAATTATTTTAGTAACATTTTAGGAAAAGTAATGGTTATTTTAGACAGAATATGTGGGTTATAATTTTGTTTTTTCTGTTTATAATTGCATCTGGACAGGCACATAAAATATCTGACAGTAAAAAAGAAAGTTGTTAATCCAGTGTTAGCAGCAACTTTTGTGAAAGTAGCATTAGAGCAGCAGAACCAGACAGAGTGTAAAGTACTTGCATGGTCATTTAATCTAATGAAAATGGATTTTGTTTCTGTAACACTGAGGACATCTAAAAATTTAAGCATTCATCAAGTGATACCTTCTCTGCAACCTCATTAAAGGTTGTGTTGTATCAATAATTGTATTACATTTTATTATATTAACAAAGCCTGTTTGTATGAGGAACAAGATTCCGAGCACCATTTTTGCTCATCTTCTCAGGATTTTCTTAATTGTAGTTAGTACACACAAATGTTCATGAACTATTAGAGAAAATCACTATCCTACATGCTTCTGTTGGGCAATATCTACTATAATGTGATCATTTTAAAGATTATTAAACCCTAAATGCTTAAGAACCTAACTAGATTTGATTTTGTTTTCTTAAGTTACTTTTTTAAAGACACAGCTAGCTAACAACCCAAACTTCCAGAAACAATGATGTGGAAAGTGAATTTAGAGCAAATCATCCCAAACCTGCAGCATTGGATCCATGTACAAGGGGATGGTGACACTTGACCTTCCAATTTCCATTCATCATGACAAAGGATTGGTAATTCTCTGCTAGAATGTGCTGGGTCATGTTGGCAAGTATTATCATTGATGTTTCCATCAGATTTATTGTGTAAAATAAAGTTTCTTTCAAAATGCAAGCAAGACCCTCTTGGCTGCAGCTCTGGAATTAATGTTTCTCATCATGGAAGTGTGGGGTCTGGCTTATTGGTCATATACTTATTAAAACTGTGCTACTTCTAAGGCTTACATAGGACAAGATTCATAATTTGGTTCAGAGAGTCTAGGAGCTGAAAAGACCAAGAGACCATTTGATTTTATATCTCATTTCAAGCAGAAATCTATTATACAATAAGAGCTGGAAGAGATATGGGGGAAGATGTATACCACTGTTGTACTGCATGAAGTGGGTACCTGTAAGAGGTACCATACTGGGTGCCAGGTGCATGAGACACACCTAGTTTCAGTTCCCAGCTCAACAACTTACTATCTCTGTTACTTTTAAAATTTTTTATCTTTTTAAAGTTTCAGCTGACTTACAGTCTAAAATATAGGAAGTGCTATATCTCAGGATTGAGAAAGATTAGGTAAGATCCAGCACCTGGCACAGTTATTTGCCATGGATTGTTCGATAAATATCATTTGTGATTATGAGTATGATGATTGTGGTGCTGGAGAGTAGTGTTTGTGTATTGAAGGAACCCTGGAAATATTCTTCATTCCTGACATACTATGGCAGCTTGCTGTTAGCATAAGAGAAGGGTAATGCTAAGTAGAAGCAACCTCTGTCCAGTACAAATTGTTGGGCTTAAGGTCTTTTTTGCTGTAGATACTAGAGGTTTCAGGGCAGGGGTAAGACACTGTATTCTAGTTTAAATTGAGGCCCAGTGAGTCTGTGCTCTGAGGAATATGTCCTAGTGACCCATGGGGCAAGGAGCATATTTGTCTCCATGACTCCATTGATCAAAATTGATGTGTTGGCATCACAGCTAGAGGAAAAGGTGAAACACTCAAGAAGTCCCCTGACATTAGACCACTGAGGACATTGGAGCTTTTCTGCTAAGCAGTATGATGATTAGAAAGAGATCTAGATTATTCTTCAAAAGACTAGGCTGGAATCAGATCATCAAGATGCATACCTTAAATATTTCACAATTTTATCTGTCAATGATACTTTAATAAAATGGAAATCTATATATATTGTGTGTATATATGGTATACACACATGCATATATACAGAGTGAGAGGCAGAGAGAGGGAGAGGGAGAGAGAGAGAAATGTTGCAAAAAAGAGGGGGCTGGTCTGGAGCCCGGCTTCACAATAAACTGTGATAGCTTGATCAGTAATCTTAATGTGTGAGTCTTAGTGTCTTCATCTGCCAGGAGAAAATCATAACCATCCTGTCTATTTAAATAAAATGCCACTTAATGATGTACTTATAATGTACAAAACTCATTTAATCCACTTGCGGCCAACATTTATGCTAGCATTACTATAATGAGCAACATAAACCAGGAGAGAATACATAAAAGAAAAAAAGAGTCCACGGATATGAGAGGAATCAGAATAAAAGGGTAATGCAGAAAAGGCCACAGAAAAGAAAGCAAAAGAATCTATTTCACAGCATTTGCAAGGTATTTAATGTAAAGTGATTCTCTACTCTCTGATTCTCTTGAGTGGACTCAGTTAGTTTGTACCCACAGACTTGGAGCATAACCGAGGCCTTGAAGACAGAATTGTTCTAATCATTGGTAAAGAAGATGCACCAGGAAGTGGCTAAGCAGCTCCCCCACGAAGTTATATAATCACAGCTCTGTCAAATAACTGATGTTCGATGTAAACACAAAGCAAGATGAATGCCATGACCATGCATTAGTGCACAATCAGCCACTAGATGGAACTAGAGGGAAAGTTAGGAGCAACAACACTGGCCTAAAGACTGCCAAATCCATAAGATCTATAGCTGCTTTTCAGGACATCTGACCCAGGTTAACTGATTCATTAAATGATAACCTTTGGATCTGGAGATTGAGCCCGATGTAAATCTATCCAATTACTTTTATTCCATATTTCTCTATTTTCTCCACAATGGTTCTGAAAGTTACATTTCATGAATCATATTGAATGGAGAAATAATGGCAATAGCATTCAGTTAGAATATCAACATACTAATACTTCCTTTTTTCCTTTTTCTATCATTTTTATTAATGTTCAAATACAGTTGTCTCCATTTTCCCAGCATCACTTTCCCATACTTTCTAAGAAGAACATTAAATTATTTTAGTCTTACTTGTTTTCAGTGAATCGATAATGTCTCCCTGTGTTCACTACATTTCTTTCATATGAGATTTGGTCAATTCCAAAATCTCTTATTTTAAATTGTTTCCAGGGATTTTTCAATTAAAAACAATTATGGTAATGGACTTTCAAAATTAAAATTCTAGAGATTATCATTTTTACTAAGAATATATTTGAAGTTTCTTTTGAATTTTTCTGTAATATTAATTGAATAGGGCAGGAAGTATATATGGAGTTACCATAATGAATATATTAAAACATTCCCTATCTTTTCTACTCTCATATAGTACAATTAAAATATCCTATTATTAAATTTAGGCAGTTTGGCTGTCTCTAGAAATTGTGAGTGAATACAGCATTGCAATACTTCATAATGAGCTCTGTGAATGATTGTTACTATTGTGTGTCATGCAGATTCGGCCACAAGTTCCTTTGAATCTGTAATAGTAGGAAGGTAGTTTGGGACTGTAATAGTAGGTAGAGATGAATGACCTGGATATGTGTGTTGTACTTGTAGAAAATAATACTGAAAGGATCATAGCATGCCCCAGCAGCATTTAGCCTGATGCACTTCATGGATTTAACAAGAGTCTCTGGAAAGAGTCAAATTTATAGTCAGATAGGTACATGTGGTCCAAGGAAGCTTTTTGTTTGAACTAGGAAAAGCAGCTAAGAACACAAAGATGGAGGTCCAGATTCTGGGGGGTGGAAGCTGGCAGGAGTTAGGGGTTTCACAAGAATCAAGGCCCAAGTAAGGTTTTCTTATACTGCAGAAATGGAAATATTGTCTGTATACTAAGACAGAAGACCTTTTAGGAGAATGAGCATAAACATAATAGGTGATATGTCATAGTGTGATGGGCTTGAAAGTGCCAAAACACACTAATATTCACTGTTTACACTATCAAGTGATGCCTTTCCTCTTTTCACATCCCATCTTTGGATACCTCTGCCCCAGATCCATGAGCCCAACCCTTTGGACACAGTACCCTGCAGATATATGTTGATCCATGCCATGTGTATATGTATGTATTGATAGGACTAGTCCACACACAACTATCTGCAAGTATACATAGCTCTCCCTATATGTCTATAGATAAACTGGCTGGCATATATAAGCCATTACACAAACTGCATGCACATAAATATGTATACCTACAGTCATGTCACATAGGCATATTCATGCAAACACATAAACATGTATAGTCACCACATCCATATACAACATACGCTGATCATTTTGGCTTTGGTAAAAAACTATTGGTGCTGGTGTGTGAGGGTTTCCTATGTTCTGGCAAACTTGTTCAGCTTTGGCTCAGCCATGAGCAATATGTCTCCCAGAGAAAAATAATGGGCTCTATCTCTTTTTTGGTCAGCCCTCCTGAAACACGATGATTTGAGGCAAATGCTGACATTCTTTAGATAGGAATAATCCTTATATGCTTGAAAAAACTTTGATTTTGTTCATTTATTACCCATTGGGTTTTCTAGAAATACACTAGTTAAATTACTACATAATAAATTCAAGCAACCTGGAAAACATTTTCAGGCTAGAAATAGATTTATTTTGTGATATTTTTAGGAAAAGAGCTCATTCCATTGGAAATAGTAATGCTGTCAGTGAAAATATGGTGTTTGGGGAGCTACATTTTAGTTTTGGCAGAGTAACTTATATCAGAGCAACACTTTTACTGAGAATAGTAATAAAAGCAGGATAAAATACAAACAAGAGCTTTTTAAAGATAACAGAGGACAATAAAAAAGGTCAGAACTTGGAGACCAAGGTTATGAGAGTAACAAAATATATTGAGGTGGATCTGACCTTTTCTGCTTCTCCCCACTTAGATCAGATTTTTATCAATATGTTAAAAAACAAAACAAAACATTGCTGGGATTCTGATTGGAATTGAAACATGCCACTAATAAATTTGACCTAATTAACATATATAGAATAGTGGACCCCAAAACTGTAAGACATACTCAAGTGTACTTAGAAATTTACCAGTATTAACCATATAATGGAGCCTGAAACATGTTTCAATAAATTTCAAAGGTGATTTTATTTTCTGGAGAAAGTGGAATTAAAGTAGAAATCAGGAACAAAAAGATAAATGGAAAAGTAAGTTCCTTAATATGTGTTATTAATCTATATAGTTATAATAAACTATGATCAAACAAGTAATCACAATGAAAATTAGAAAATGCTCAGAAATTAATGATAACTGATTAGCCATATCAAAACATGCAGGATGAAACTGAAGCCATGCATAGATAAAAAACTTGCAGACTCACATGCGTACATTCAAAAAATTTGAAAATCAATACTCTACATCTCTATCTCAAGTACTTATAAGAACAGCAAATCAAATCCAAAGAGAGTAGAGGAAGTCTAATAAATAGAAAATAAAAATACAATAAATGAACAAAACCAAAAGTTGATTCTTTTAAAAATGTAACAAAATTGATAAATCCCAGGATCAAAGAGTGAAAATAGAAGGCAACAATAAGAGAAATCAAAAAAGGGATTTCTCTAAATCCCCAAGAAAGTTATCAGAGATTCTATACACATTGAAAAGTTATGAGAATTTATTATAAACCATATTATGTCAGTACTTTTAAATTTGAAATGAAATAAACACCTTGAGAACATATGTTAATAACACCATGTAAGAGTAAATGCAAAAGCTATATCTAATAAAGAATTAGAGCCTGTAATTCAAAATTTACTCTTACAGCAAACTCTTCCAAATACTTGAGGAACAAATGAAATGACACTAATATCTCTGTATTTTGCCATGTATAATGTGCTCCCAAGTTCTTGTGGACTCAAGGACATGGACAATAGTTTGGTGATTGCTGGAAGCTGAGGGGAATAAGGTAACTAAATGGTAATGAAAAAATACAATAAAGATTATATAAAAAAATAATTACAAAACATAAGAACATACAAGGTATTTCAGGTACTACCCATGTATAATGGGCATGCTTATTTTTCCTCAAAACTTTGTGCCAAAGTACACATTATACATGGCAAAATATGGTATAAAAACACTTTTATAACATAAGGAAGATTTTCAAAGTTAATCTACAAAACTAACATAACCTAATGTCAAAATCTGACAAGGGCACAATAAAATGATGATTACCTCCCAAACTAATTCATGAATATACATGCATAAAAAATAAACAAAATACCAGTGAATCAAATTCAAAGATATGTGAAAAGTCAAAATCAATTGTACCAGGAATATAAGTATGGATAAATATTTAAAATTCAATTAATATAAATCACTAAATTTGCAGATTACAGAAGCATATGATCAAACCAAGAGATGAAAAAGTATCATTTCATATATTTAAATGCAAGTTAAATGTGGTTAAAAATAAAATAAAAGGAAAACTCATAGAAAACAAAGTATAGGAGGTAGATGAGAAGACACTTAATCTAATAAAGATCATCTATAAACACAAAAGATACAGAAACATCATATTTAGTGCTTATACCTTTAAAGCTTTCTTCTGTCATCAGAGAAAAAGTCTACTTGTAATTCCCATTTTTGTTTAACCTTATTCTAGAGGTTATAGACATTGCAACATGGTGAGAAAATATGTTAAAAATAGAATGATTAGGAAGAAACATGAAATTATAATTACAGATAGGGAATATTACATACATAGGAAATCCAAGAAATCTATTAATAAAACTATTACAATTAATTCAAACTAACTGCATGTGATTCAATGTACAATTTCTATTTAGTAGCAACAAGTAGTGAATTAAACTTTAAAGTATTCATAACAATTTTAAAGTAGATCAACTACCTAATAATATTCTAACAAAATATATGTAAATTGTCTCCTTCAAAAGAAATTTAAATGGACCGAAATGAAGAGCCTTAAAATATACTCATATTTTGTAAGACACAAGGTAAGCACATTGAAACAAACTCCCAGCGAACACTGGTAGTGGCGGTGGTGCAGGGTGGGGATGGGTTGGGATTTCTTAGACTGTTTGGGCTGCTGTAACAGAATACCATAGACTAGTGGCTTATAAACAACAGACATTTATTTCTCACAGTTCTGGAGGCTGGGAAGTCCAATATCAAGGTGCCAGCAGATTCAGTGTGTAGCGAGAGCCCACTTCCTGGTTCATAGACAGCCATCTTCTTTCTTTGTCCTCACATGGTAGGAAAGATAAGGGAGTTTTCTGGGGGTCTCTTTCACTAATTCTTCATTTCTTAATCTCTTCCTAAAGGTCCCAACTCCAAATACTATCACACTAGGGATTAAGGTTCAACATATGAATTTTGGGGGAATACAAACATTCATTCCACAGTAGGGGAACAGTGTGACAAGTTAATTCTAAAATTTATATGGAAATGCAAAGGATCAAGATTAGGTGATATAATATTGACAAAAAACTAAAGTTAGGAGAATTAAACTACTTTTTTATTGTTGTTCAAGCAGAGTTTTCTCCACTTTCCCTACCACCAACCTCCCTCACCGCACCCATCCCCACTGCCGACCCTCAGTCCTACTCACATTTGGCTTTGTCCATGGGTGTTTTATTTTTTTTTAATTTAATTTTATTTTAATTGTTGTTCAAGTACAGTCTTCTGTCTTTTACTCCCAGCCCAGCCCACCCCCAGCCCTCCCCACCTCCTTCCCATTTCCACCCCCTGCCCAGTTTTTGTCCATGTGTCTTTTATACTTGTTCCTGTAAACCCTTCCTCTTTTCCCCTGAAATTCCCTCCCCTCTCACCTCTGATCACTGTCAGCCTGTTCTCCATTTCAGTGTCTTTGGTTATATTTTGCTTGTTCATTTGCTTTATTGTTTAGGTTCTTATTAAAGGTGAATTTGTATGGTATTTGTCTTTCACCTCCTGGCTTATTTCACTTAGTATGATGCTCTCCAGTTCCATCCATGCTGTTGCAAAGAGTAGGAGCTCCTTCTTTCTTTCTGCTGCATAGAATTCCATTGTGTAAATGTACCATAGTTTCTTGATCCATTCATTTACTGATGGGCACCTAGGTTGCTTTCAGCTCTTGGCTATTGTAAATTGTGCTGCTATGAACATTGGGGTGCATAGGTTCTTTTGGATTGGTGTTTTAGGGCTCTTAGGATATAATCCTAGCAGTGTAATTGCTGGGTCAAAATGTAGGTCCATTTTTACTTTTCTGAGAAAATTGCATACTGCTTTCCATAGTGGTTGTACCAGTCTGCAATCCCACCAACAGTGCACTAGGGTTCCCTTTTCTCCATAATCTCTCCAACACTTGTTGTTTGTTGCTTTGTTTATGATGGCCATTCTGACTGGTGTGAAGTGGTATCTCATTGTGGTTTTAATTTGCATCTCCCTCATAGCTAGCGATACTGAGCATTTTTTCATGTGTCTCTGGATCCTCTGTATGTCCTCCATGGAGAAATGTCTGTTCAAGTCCTTTGCCCATTTTTTTTATTTGGGTTGCTTGTCTTCTTAGAGTGTCCATGGGTCTTTTATACATGTTCCTTAATGACTCTTCCCCTCCTTTCCCCCATTATTGCCCCCACCTCTGGTTACTGTCAGTTTATTCTGTATTTCAATGTCTCTGGTTATATTTTGCTTACTTGTTTGTTTTGTTGATTAGTTTCCACTAATAGGTGAGATCATATAATCCTGAAACACAATTCAAAAGAACCCAAAGTACTTTTTATAAGTAGCACAGTGGGTGAGGTAAATAGACAAATGAAACAGAATAGAGTTCAGGAATAGCATTATATGTACACAGTCACCTGATTTGTGGTAAGAGATGGCATCACATTGGATAATCTTGTTAATAAATTGTGCTGGGATAGTTGGATATTAGCAGGAATAAAATGAATAAAAAGAAATCTTGGCCTCTACCACATACATTATGAACAATATATTGTAGATGGATTATATGGAAAATTAAAGATGAAAGGTACAATAATAAAACATCCTGAAGATAACATTGTGTAATAACTTCATAAATATGGGGGTAGGCAAATATTTCTTAACAACATATTTAACAGCATATGGAAAAGATAGTTGAAATAGATATAACTAATTAAAACTGAAACTTCTGTCTATCAAAAGGTACAATTAAGAGAGTAAAAAGTCAAGAGTGGTATATTTTATGACAAAATTGCAGAACATTACAGTGTGACCCCTCCATATGTCTAACAACTCTATACAGGGTGGGGCAAAGGTAGTTTTACAGTTATCCATATGGAAAATAATAAAATAATTAATAAATAATAATATAAGAATGAACTCTGTGTTTTATATAATCACAACTATAAACCAACTTTTACCCCACCCTATATATAAATATAGATATAGGAATTTCACTAAGTATGTTATATATTTTAATAGTGTTTAGATATTGTACAGATTCATATTATATTTATGAAAAAAGATGAAAAATGTCCTTAGATATGACATTCAAGTTGCATTTGCAAGAAGGTTAGTAGTAAATAAAGGTGTTACACTGGGCAAGATCTATATAAGACTGTGTCCAAGGCACAAATAGGCTTATGTCTTTCTCGCAGTTCACTGACTTTCATGGCAAGGATAGGCTGGGGGTGGGTACAACCATAATAGTCTTGGGGCCCTAATCCTGACCTTTCTACAATAGAGAGAAGTAAAATGTATTTTCTTCAAAACAAATATAAGAATAATATTATTCAGGTGTAACTTTGTTGAAATAATAATTCTATTATAGTATTTCATAGAAATAGGAGTCCTTCCTTGTTTTAAATCACTTATCAGTTCTTCTGTTGATGAATAGTTTAGTTGCCCACAATTTTCCACTATTAAAAACAAGGCTATAATGGGCATTCTCATATATGTTTTTGTATAATTTTATCTTCAGATTAAGTTACTTGAACTAGAAAGACTGGCTAAACTAGAATTAATCTTTTAAAATTTATTATTTTAGTATCCTTTCTGTAGGTTTTATGACTTCTTCCTCCAATCTTTAATGTTCTTTCTGACCATGCCTTTGTCAAACTATCTAGAAGACATTTTAACATCTTGCTAACACTTCCCAATTATACCCTTAATTATAACCTTCACATAAGTCAAGTTCACAAACTTGCCAGGTCTCAAGCTGTGTCTTCACAGATTTGCTGATGAAAATACTTCAAACATCAGTCATGGAATTATTTTCAAAGTCAGGAAAACTTTCTCCCCCAGTGTTTATACTTCATGCTATATGCTAAATAAACATGAGTAATGTGGACACTGGCCCACAGTGTCTGCAGCGTTATGGGTGAGATGAGACAAATTCACACAGACTACCAAGTCCTATGGAGGAAAAGGGACACATAGCCACTCTCTCAAGGGGAGAGTGTGCTGACCCTTGCCTTGACAGACTTTTTCTGGCTTTCTAATAGCATACATCAAAGAAGGTTTTCATTCATTATGTTTAGGTTTGCTTTATGTAATTACTTTTTACAGATAGCAACTGAAGGGATGTTACTGATTACTTCTTACAGATTAACAAGGAAAAATGTTGCAAGTGCAAGGGAACAACAAGAGTAACAGGTCTGGTACACTTCAATCCTTGGGAGAATTAGCACAGACTTCAGGAAGTTACTTTAAAGATATGCAGTAAGTATTTGCTGCCTGAATACAGGGTGAGGGAGTTTTAGCAAGAGCAAGTCACAAAGCAGCCTAGGTTTAATGCAGGCCTGATTTCCCACAGGAGAACCAATCCATGGGTTTGGCATAGTGCATGCTGCATGCAACCATGCGCTTATGGGTTTTCCCATAGGGCTGAGCTACAATAGCCATTGCCAGGCAGAGCAGTTTCCTACATGTGGGCATCCATTTTGCTGGATTTGGCCTAAAATATGAATCTTTCTTTTCCAAATTATTGGTTAGGACATTGAGTGTTAAATCATTAACCCCTAATTTATGTTTGAGAGAACTTTATTAGTACACTTTTTTTTTTTGGCATGAGCACACTTTTTTCAGTAATGACTTGAACTACAATTCTGAGAGTCTCAAGCAGAGATGTATATCCTTTGATTGGGATCACATTATATCAGTAGCTAACTTTGGGGAGAATTAACATCTTTAGAATATTAAGGCTTCCAGTTCATGAGCAGGTATATCCTTCCACTTATTTAGATCTTAAATTATCTCTATAATATTTTATAGTTTTCTCCATAGAGCTCTCAAAATATTTTATTAAATTTATTCCTAAGCATTTTATATTTGTAATGCTATTGCAAATGATATTTTTATTTTTAATTTTATTTCCCAGCTGTGTTGTTTATTTATAAAAATATAATTAATTCTTACATTGTATTAATATTATATAAGTAATAATATGATAGCATATGAACATTAATTCTTACAAAATAATCCTGATAAATTCTCTAAGTGTAATAATTTGTAGGTTATTTTGGAATTCTTATATAATTATATTGTCTACAAATAGTGTATTTTATTTCTTCCTTTGAAATCCTTACAACATTTATTTCTTTTTCTTGTCTCACTGTTCCAAACTTATGTATAATATTGAGTTAAAGTAATGAGAGTGAATATCTTTGTCTATTCCTGATCTCAGTGAAAAGCTTTCAACATTTCACCATTAAGTATGATGTTTGTATAAATTTTTGGTAGTTATTATCTTTCTGATAAAGTTTCTTTCTATTTTTAGCTGATAAAAGCTTTTTAAAAATAATTGAATATTGAAATATACACTTTTCTGTATGTATGTATTATGATAATATACTTTTGCTCCTTTTTTCCTCTTAATATAGAAATTCTATTGCTAGGTTTTCTATTAAACCACTCTTATAGTTTCTTTAATGGTGTTTACAAAGGACATACCAACTCCAAGATGACAGTTTTAGAAAATTATTCTTACTTTTCAGTACTTGAATTGTTTCTTCTTCTTTTTTTTTTTTTGTATAAATGTTTGATTCTCCTGGGGTTTGATGGTATAAGGAAAGAATGTAGCCTGCTGTTCCAACCCATTTATTTATTGATGTGTTTTTCTCCACTAATTTGATATGATACTTTTATAATATAGTAAGCTTGTATATACACATAGCTCTGTTATTGGACATAACTATTCCGTAAACTCTTAATTTTAACATGTTTTTATGCTAGTGCACCTTCATTATTCATTTTTCACATTTTCCTGGACATTCTCACTCATCTACTTTGCTACATCAATATTATAAACACCATGATACTTCTATAACCACTTTTTCTAGCTTAAAAAATCATTACTTGAAACTCACATCAATGATGCAGCAAGTATTTTGTACCACATGAGATAATTTGCATTATGAGCAATAGTAAATGGATCTATAATGTCTCATATAATGAAACTCTGGATAGTATGTAATTTCAAGGTAAACTCAATAGCATTATCAAGGATCTGTCTTCTCTACCACTTATTAGCATATTGATGTATTATGACAACATAAGTTCCATATACCACATTCAGCTTAACATGTTTATAAGAGAGAACTTCCCTGTTTAGTTGCTTTTTAAGTTAGATTAGAAATTTCCTGTACATTCTTATGCATATATCCTTCATATCTCACTGACCAGAATTGTATCATATTGCAGAACAATTAAAAAGTAAAACAAAACTGTCATGATAGACTTTGAGACCAATCAGGAAACACCTCTCAGATCTGAGTAGGGATTTAGTCTTGCCCAAACATGACGGACATTTAAAATTGGGTAAAGAAAAGTAAAATCCTCTCAGCAAAGAGGAAGTAGGAAAATACATATTGAATTGACAATCATGTATGCATCCTCATTTTAGAGACACATAGAATTGGATTGAAATCTGGACCTTCAATGCAATCAAAGATCATCAATAAGTGCTTAATTAAGTGCTCCTTATGGTTACCAGGAGCACTGGTATGAATGTAAATGTAATTTACTTACATTCAGAAAATTCTAAATTCCTGAATATTCATTTTATTGATTGTAAGATTACAGGTTTTTGGAGCTCAAAACAAAATATGAATTACTATTCTAAACTACTATTATGAATTAGGAATATGTTCAACACACAAAGTCAGCCTTTACTCCAACATTTAAAGGTTTGCTGCATTCTTCATCCCTATTTCTACCTACAGAAAAAAAGACTTTTATTTCATATACTATGCCAATTTTTCCTCAAATAGGAAATAAAAATATTTAGGCTTATAGTTTTCAAGATTTTAAAAATCAAAGTAATCATTTTTGTGCACAAAATCATCTAGCACCATTACATATAAAACTTACTGAACGTCTGGTCTTTGAAAATGTGGTACACCTTATAGCTCTTCTTTGTTGCCCTCCTTTCTCCTCTTCCCTCTCTCCAACACTTAATCTCATTCCTCTGTGTGGTGGACTCTAAGACACCTTGGCAGAACTGTGGAAAGCCTTGACTTAGGCCACAGAATAAAAGAAGCACTTTGGAGTACAAAATTTGGGAAGTAACTTCCTCATACCATTTTCCTTTTTCCTTTAAAAGTAAATAAACCATAGAGTGCATGTAACAAGAAAACAAAAATCTATACTTACCACTTGGATGTGACTCCCTTTCATGGTTTATTAAATGAATCAAGCTTAATTTCTTAAATGCCATATTCCTGGTCTATTGCCAATTTTAGTGTGTTGAAAAAAGGAGAAAAGTCTACAAAATGATCCTTTAAATAGTGTAGTCATCTTACTGAGCTTATGAGAGAGATTTCACTTAGGAAATGAATTTTTCAACAGAATGATGCTACCATAGGGAACCTATCCTCTTTTGGGCTGATTATTTTAATGCAACCCAGTGTATTTATTGATTGAACATGTAGTTATCACCACAATATTGCTTAAGAATCCATGTGAAATTAATTGACAGTGTTGATCTAGCTCTTAGCATAGAAAGCCCATACTGTCAAAGCTAGTATTATTATAACTAGTCTCTTGTATCTTTTTATACATTGTACAAAGATAAATTTAACTGGTTTGCTGACCAATAGTGCTTTGGCTGATAATGGTTGGAAAGTCATTTCAGTAGATTGGAGTTGATCCTTACCAAGAAAACTGAGTGAAGGGGAAAAAGTAAAGTTATTTGTGGATCTTTGTATAATATTAGTTTGAAATTAGATTATATTATGTAATTTTAAATGAGATATTTCCTAAAGTCAAATCACATTAAGTCTCTCAGTATTGTGATTTTCAATTTATGGACAAAGATAAAAATTCTTTTTTTTTTAA
>PVKU01013382.1:0-29277 GCA_004027475.1 Anoura caudifer | reverse complement strand
GGAAGGAAGGAAGGAAGGAAGGAAGGAAGGAAGGAAGGAAGGAAGGAAGGAAGGAAGGAAGGAAGGAAGGAAGGAAGGAAGGAAGGAAGGAAGGAAGGAGAAAAAAGAGAGAAAGAAAAGAAAAGAAAAGAAAAGAAAAGAAAAGAAAAGGAAAGGAAAGGAAAGGAAAGGAAAGAAAAAAACAGATCTGAAGAAGCCAAAAAAGTTTCAAGAGTTAGAAGAAAGAAAATCCTGGAAAATGTATTAAGTGAAGTCCATATTTTTTACTATAAATCTTCTCTCCATTGAGCTCTTGCTGCTGCCAAAAGACTACACCATTCCCATTACACATGTTATCTATGTACTTCTCACCACAGTCCTGTGAGGTACAGATAATGCCTCACTCAAGGAAGAGGAAGTGCTTAAACAGTAACTCAAAACCAAGAGTTTGTTTACAAAACCTATGCTCTTCAATGCTACTGTATCTCTTCACCACTATTCCAACACCTTGGAGCTTCTAACTAGAAAAATATTTCTCCTACGGTGCTGAAATTTGTCTCGTTGTAACTAACTCTCTTCTGCACTCTCCACATACACACACATTGCTGCTCGTTCTGTCTTTTGGGACCACAGGGACAAGCCCACTCCTGCTTCTGCAGGATTTAGACATGGTAACCCTGTCCCTCTCAGTCTTGGCTTTTTCAACCACAGGATGAACACACACAGGTCCACAATCCTTCCTCCTACAAGGTATTTTCTAGACTTCCCATTGCCTGATCATTTCCCATAAAGATAAGAATCTTCTGTGCTTTTTAAACAGTCTCTGTAGAATAAGTTGTTCATTCTGAAATTTTAAACACCCTACTGTCGGAACATGATCCTTCATGTCTGACCTAAATATCACAAAGTGCAATCTACAGCAATTTCCCTAGATCTATCTTCAAAGGGGACATTAATCAGCCACTTGTCTGCATATGACATTTTTAAAGGTTACTATTTGTACCCTATCTTTTACCTCTCTGGCATAAATAGGTCCAGTTCTAGTATATTTATCTTCATAAGATTTACCCCATCATCCTTTAGCGATTTCTACAGCTCCTCTTTGTTCTAGATTCAAGTTGCTGCGGAGTTTAGAACTAGATTCAATGAGGAGGTCAGTCTTAAGCAAAAAGAGGCTATGGGCCTAGACTTAGGCTAGGTTTTGTTCCTAGAAGTGCAACAGAATTGCAGCTACATTTTAATGTGTGTCTACTATGGTCCTTACATGCTGCGCTAATCTATAATTCCCTCATGAAGAATTTTGACCCCGGTTTACAAAGGAGGTCCTGGTTTAGAGAGGATAAATAGCTTGTCCCAAGTGACAGAGCTAGTGAGTGGCATTTAAACCCAGTTTTGTCTAATTCCAAAGCTGAGGCATTTTCTACCACACTGAAGTTATAATGGGTCTTTCCCAAAGTACAAAAACATAGCTCAGCCCACCATGAGTCAATGGGAAATACACAGCCCTCAAGAATCCCATTTCCTTCCTCCAGACAATGTAGCATTTGGCTGTGCGGATGCACATCTCTTACATGCACAGTGAAAAATCCTCATTCAGCCCATGCTCTGATCATTATTACCCTAGGCTCATTGCCTTGGAGTCCCAACCAGTAACTCTAATGGCTTTTTAAATGGAAATTTAAGTCATTTAGCAACACACAAAAGTGTTGGCTAAAAGTCCAAAAACATTTCAAACTGGCCCATGGCTCTTTCTCATTTGGAAAAAAAAAAAAGCTAAGAATTGATGGGAAGAGAGTGGGAAGAAAGGAAGGACTTTGTGGAAGGCAAAGAGAGTTAAAGCAGTTGCAATAGAGTAGGCAATCAACAAATATTTGTCCAGTAAACAAATAAGATGGTCCATGCTGGTTTGAGAGAAGAAAAATTACCAAGTTCTCCTCTTCATAATAATTTTTATTCACTGGGCTTGCCTACATCACAGATCCACCAGTTCTTATTTAAAAAACTATGGTAATTTGAATGAAAAAGCATACTTGGAAGAAGTTTTTTGTTTCTCTTTTGTCTGTGTTTTATTTTGTTATTGTTTTTGTTCTAAGCAGGGAGTAGAGGCCCTAAGGAGATATTATATGACAGTTGATGAAATACCAAATATGAATATAATTAGGATTAATATGGACAGGAAGTTCTTGATTCTATGCACAGCTGGTGCTTTCTAAGTCCCCAGTTCCCTGCTCAGTCCTACAGAAATGCTTTGGGTTCTATTTCCTCTGCCACCACCCCTGTCCAGGTTTTGCTGTGACTTCCTGTCATCATAGAAGAGATGGCAACTTGGGATCATGACGGTACATTTTGCCATTAGGATGCATTTTATCATTGGGAAAAGCAGAAGTTGTGAAACCTTTCATAGGATTAGTAATCCAAGTACCACGTCTGATTGACATAAATAACTAACTTAGAGTGTTCAAGTCTAATAATAGCACGGGCAAAGGGAAATGTCAACTTGTGAAAAAGCAAATAGCCCTCAGTCATTTTCTTGAACTACACCCAGCTCTATTTCCTAGGAAAGGAGGACTACAAATGACATCATACCATGTATAGATCATTCTCATATGCATCCAAGGCATATTTTAATCAATATTATAACCACCTGAAGTTTAACCTTGTCTTCCTGTTTTTGCTCAATGATTTCTCAGCCTCCTTTGACAATCCCCCTGTCCTCTGTTGCCTGCTCGCCCCCACCGGTGAAGAGCCGTAACGCAGACGAGTAAGACAACTCAGCAGAGTAGGAACTGCCTCACATTAGCATGTTTCCTCCAACCTCCCTTTGTATCTGATCCGCTTTACTCTTTTAGAGACTCTGGCGTATCAGCACTACAGTGACTATTGAATGAATACCAAGAGAGCTTCAAACAGAGGAGACACAAAGTAAAAACTCACTTACAATTGCAGGTTGTCAATACAGTCAATTAGCAGAAAATATTAATAAGCTTGTTTTTCTTTATTTACTTGTAGAAGAGAATTCCTTCAAGAAGATCAGGGACAACTGATTTAGATTCGACTCTCTGCTTCCAAGTCCCCATCTCTGCCTGAGAGTGAGACACCCTAGGATCCTAGAACCCAAGAAACATCCAGCCAAACCCACCTCCACCATGGGGGCTGTGACTCGGCTCTTGGCGGGCGTCTGCCTAGCTTTTCTCGCCCTCAGGGCAGAAGGAGGGGTCCTCAAGAAAGTCATTCGGCACAAGCGACAGAGTGGGGTGAACATCACTCTGCCGGAGGAAAACCAGCCGGTGGTGTTTAACCACATCTACAACATCAAGCTGCCTGTTGGGGCCCAGTGCTCTGTGGATCTAGAATCAGCCAGTGGCGAGAAAGAGCTGGCCCCACTGTCAGAGCCCAGGGAAAGCTTCCAGGAACACACACTGGACAAGGAGAACCAGATCATCTTCACCCACCGCATCAACATCCCCCGCCGGGCCTGTGGGTGTGCTGCTGCTCCAGACATCAAGGAGCTCCTGAGCAGACTGGAGGAGCTGGAGAACCTGGTGTCTTCCCTGCGGGAGCAGTGCGCCATGGGAGCAGGCTGCTGTCTCCAGCCTGCTGAAGGTACGAGCTGGGGATGGGCCCAGCCCCTCGCTACACAAATGGGAGAAACGATGAGCATGGTGGGATCCATCCGTTGTTCCCACAGTGGGTTCCCGGGCAAACTAGCCCCACCAGGTGTTCATTACAAAGAGATGTTATGGTCAAATAAGTGTAGAGAAGGTAACCATCTCTGTTCCGCTCTTGGTGACAAATGTTTCTCAGAGGAATTTGCAGGCTCCTCTGAAGTCTTGCTTCAAAAAAACCTATTTTACTTTAATTACTAGTTTCTAAAACTTATTTGACCATGGAATATATACATTCTGTACCTCAAAACTTATATACACATTATGAAATTCCTGTCCCAAAGGCCATACTCTGAAAGGTACCGATCTAGCCCCATTACCCCACCATACAAATGGGAAACTATGATCCAGAAGTAGGATGGGATTCCTCAAGGGTCTGAGATAGGTTAGGACTTCAAGCACAGTATTTCACACCCGGATGCTGTTACAAGTGCACAATGCTTCCCATGGCAATACAAAGCCTGGGAGTTGGAATAAACGTCCTAGTTGAGTGGCAACCATGAGGACGATCGCCACTATGGCTGAGCCCCTTTTATGTACATGGCACTGTAATTCATTACCTAATTTAATCCACCCACCAACCCTCTAAGATGAGGTGGAATAGTCCCATTCTGCAGGTGTAAGAACTGAGACTCAAAGAAGTTGTGCAACTGACCTCAAGGGTAAAAAGAGTCTGGAGCTTTGAGCATGCCTGTGTGCCGCCCAAACTCCCAGTCTTCCAGTGCTACCTGTCTGCATTCTTCATAAAGAAATGTTGCCACTTTGAAACTGTCCTCATCTCCACTCCCTGAAGTTGATAAAACTGCAGGAATTTCAACAGCTTTAAATCAGAGATGAAAATCTCTGTTTATACCACTCAGAAAAAATTACCATAAATTACTAGAACAAATTATTTTAAGAGTAGACCTCATCACCATAAGTGGAGAATAATAAAGACATGTTCTGGGATTCTAAGGCAAAAAAAAATTTCTTTATGCACAAATTAGGTCGTCTTCCACCTCTCAACTCCCTGGCAAAATAGATGAGAGCTGTGCAATAGAATGAATTCTAAAAAATGGGTGGAAATAATTGCCTAGAGATGTGCTATCCAATAGAAACAGCAGGAGCCATGTGTGTAACCGTGATTTTCCAGTAGCCAAGTTAAAGAAATGAAAAGAAACAGATAAGGATAATTTGAATCATCCATTTTATTTCACCCAAGAGAACTAAAATATCCGTGTTTCAGCCTGTAATCCATATAAAAACAATGAAAGGACATGTAACATTCTTTTATGCTAAGCCTTTGGGGTTGGAATGTATCTGACACTTCAAGCACATCTCAATGCAGATCAGCCAGAGTTCAATTGCTGAATAGCCACGTGGGTCCCACAGCCACCATACTACACAGCACAGGTATAGATTCTCACTTTTCAAATAAAGTTTTTCAAAAAAATTGCCTTCCTGCCTGCTGTCAGGAAGGGGGTAAAACATATTAATGCAACTGTATTTGTGTGCAAAGAAAATGGAGTGAGTTTTATTGCTCCTCCTTGGGTTCCACGGAGATCATGCCAGTGACTCCTGCAAGTGGAGCTGAGACAGTATATAGACTTTAAAGAGCTGAAGGCATGTCAGTACCAACCATTCCTTAGACGCACCATTGCAGCCTCCAGGAAAGAGAGCGGGGAAAAAGATAGGGCTTCATGAGTTTCGTGGGGACGGAGCCAAATTGCAAGTTGTGCTGACAGAATTAGAAAGCCCTGACTTAACTGCCTCATTTCAGTTACGGAAAATTAGAAAGTTTTGGTCACGTGAACCCATATGACAATGTGAGTCCACCCAGAAAACCCATAAAGAGAACATTATGATGAGCACAACAGTCAGCTCCTGATGTCCCCATTTAACCTTGGCAGACCCCAGGGAAGTGCTGTGTTGGTCCCATTAGACCAATGAAGAAATAAGCTCCAGAAAGGGCCTAAAGCCCCTCCCAAAAGCAGCACAGAGATCCAGTCAAAGAATCAGAACCGGGTTCAGTTCAGCAATTATCTCTTGTATGTCTCCTATATGACCTTGGCTGGACACCAAAATAGCCACAGAGCCCACATAACACATTCCACAAGGCGGTGATCCATAACCGCCTGCGGTTGCGAGACTATGTGAAGATGTGGTGAAAACTATGGATCCTGTCCCCAGGGTTCCGTGGAACAGGCAAACACACACATACCTACAAACCTAAGTGCACATCGTCTTTGCATGTAAGTCTACGAATTTCAGGGAGCTCAAGTTAAGAATTCCTACCCTCTGATTCCACACACTAAGCTTCTAGTTTTCAAGCTTGATGGGGCCCAAGGGTGCAACTGTGCTCTGGCTGAATTTGATTCTGGGTTTTGCAGGTAGAAACTGAGAAATTGGGCTGAGAGTTTCTGTTCTCTTCATTGCAGGCCGCCTGGATACCAGGCCCTTCTGCAGTGGCCACGGGAACTTCAGCACCGAAGGATGTGGCTGTGTTTGTGAACCTGGCTGGAAAGGCCCCAACTGCTCTGAGCCTGAATGTCCAGGCAACTGCCACCTGCAAGGCCAGTGCCTCGATGGGCAATGCATCTGCGATGAGGGCTTCGCCGGGGAGGACTGCAGCCAGCTGGCCTGCCCCAGCGACTGCAATGACCAGGGCAAGTGCACAAATGGGGTCTGCGTCTGTTTCGAAGGCTATACAGGCGCAGACTGCAGCCGGGAGGTCTGCCCAGTGCCCTGCAGCAAGGAGCATGGCAGGTGTGTAGACGGCCAGTGTGTGTGCCAGGATGGCTTTGCCGGCGACGACTGCAATGAGCCCCTGTGCCTCAACAACTGCTACAACCGTGGGCGCTGCGTGGAGAATGAGTGTGTGTGTGACGAGGGCTTCACCGGTGAGGACTGCAGTGAGCTGATCTGCCCCAATGACTGTTTTGACCGGGGCCGCTGCGTGAACGGCACCTGCTACTGTGAAGAAGGCTTCACGGGGGAGGACTGTGGCCAGCTCACCTGCCCGCGGGCCTGCCATGGCCAGGGCCGGTGCGAGGCGGGGCAGTGTGTGTGCCACGAGGGCTTCGCCGGTGTGGACTGCAGCGAGAAGAGGTGTCCCGCCGACTGCCACCACCATGGCCGCTGCACCGACGGGCAGTGTGAGTGTGACGATGGCTTCACGGGAGCTGACTGCAGTGAGCTCCGATGCCCCAATGGTTGTAGCGGCCACGGCCACTGTGTCAACGGGCAGTGTGTGTGTGACGAGGGCTACACTGGGGAGGACTGTAGCCAGCTGCGGTGCCCCAATGACTGCAACAGCCGGGGCCGCTGCATCGAGGGGAAGTGCGTGTGCGAGCAAGGCTTCCAGGGATACGATTGCAGTGAAATGAGCTGTCCCAATGACTGTCACCAGCACGGCCGCTGCGTGAATGGCATGTGTGTCTGCAACGATGGCTACACGGGTGAGGACTGCCGGGATCTGCGGTGCCCCAAGGACTGCAGCCACCGGGGCCGCTGCGTGGAGGGGCGGTGCGTGTGTGAGGACGGCTTCACCGGCCGTGACTGTGCAGAACTCTCCTGTCCCAGCGACTGCCATGGCCAGGGCCGCTGTGTGAACGGGCAGTGTGTGTGCCACGAAGGCTTCATGGGCAAAGACTGCAAGGAGCAAAGGTGTCCCGGCGACTGCCACGGCCGGGGCCGCTGCGTGGATGGCCAATGCGTCTGCCATGAGGGCTTCACGGGCCTGGACTGTGGGCAGCGCTCCTGCCCCAGTGACTGCAGTAACTTGGGACAGTGCGTGGCAGGCCGCTGCATCTGCAATGAGGGCTACACTGGGGAAGACTGCTCAGAGGGTGAGTACCAGGGCTCAGACTAGCAAGACAAGGCCACGACATCTGGTATGTGCTGGAGAACTAAGTGTTATATTAAAACACACACACACAAACACTTTGAAGGGGCTCTGGTTATTCAAATCTTACAGGGTAACCTATTTGAGTCTAAGAGGCTCAGAGAGGTCATGGAATTGTCCCAAGGACACACAGCGAATACATCACAGAGCTGACATTTGAGTCTGCCTAACTCATCTTCACTGAGTTTGACACCTAGTAGCCAGCGTGAAGTAGATGAAATGATAACCTCCCTTTTGCTAAGCATCAACCTTCTTTCCTACTTCCCACTGACATTGAACCAGTAATAAACTAGATCCTGCTATTTGGCTGAAAGTAAAAATTCAGCTAGATTAAATGGGCAATGAGATTACATAAAACAAACTGTTTTACATGCACACTCAGCTAAAGATTGAATGCTGACCACTTACGAGGCAGGCCTGTCTCTTAATCCATCTTTTCTGTGCTGTCTTTGATCCCAAGAAAGGTGAGCTCCTTAAAGGAGCACTACCCCTGCAGTTAGTACAAGGCATAGTCTACAGTAATTGCACAGTAAACACTGGTTGAGTGAAAACACAAGGAAGAGTGACATGTTCATGCTCAATGAGGACCTTCTTTGTCCTTCCCTCATCCACCTATATTATGATTATCATAATGGAGAATCGCTACCTCGATTAAAACTAATGGTAGATAAGGATAAATACATGGCTCTGTGTTTAATGTGGCCAAGGCAGAGAAGCTGGATGGGAAGAATCCCAGGCTGGCAGGGAGATGCGAGTCCAAATTTGATGATATGTGCTAAGCTGGGCAGGTCCCTCTACCTCAATCACATTTAGAAAGTGAACAAGTTGGGCCAGGTGAGCCCAAAACACCCTCCCAGGCTTGACGTGCAGAGCAGGGTGCTAAGGTCAGGCTGCCCCTTCCCGCGCAGATGGCCCGAATCTGAACCAGGGTCCAGGGAATGGAGAAGTCAGAGGAAACAGGTCACAAAGAACCCTCAGGGCCACACAGCTGACCTGGAACTTCAGCCTAATGGCAATGGATGGCCACCAAAGCTTTTAAAGATGGGTCACAGCAGTCATTCCTTCATGAGTTCTGCATTTTAAAAGATGGAAGCTAGATTTCGGGCCTCTGTGGACTGCCAGCGGAAGAGAGAATTTATAGGGTATATTACTTACCCCAGCTATCCTTTCTTATTCTCATCAGTGTCCCCTCCCAAAGACCTCATTGTGACTGAAGTGACAGAAGAGACTGTCAACCTGGCCTGGGCGAATGAGATGCGGGTCACGGAGTACCTTGTCATGTACACACCCACCCACGAGGACGGCCTGGAAATGCAGTTCCGGGTCCCCGGGGACCAGACGTCCGCCACGATCCGGGAGTTGGAGCCTGGCGTGGAGTACTTCATCCGAGTGTTCGCCATCCTGGAGAACAAGAAGAGCATTCCCGTCAGCGCAAGGGTGGCCACTTGTGAGTGAGCAGAACCGCCCTGGGTGGCCTCGGTTGCCCCCCCCCTTGCCCAGTGCATGACTGTTGCCATGAGTTATGGCCTTCCCTTTGCCCCCAAAACTCCATAGCTGTCCTTTCATAGTCACACCAATCAAGGCCCTGGAATCCAGTGAAGCCCACTGAATGTTTTCTTAAAGAAGCTCCTCATATACTAACTCATTTAAGTCACAATAACCCTGTAAGACAGGAGCTATTGTTAATCCATTTTACAGATGCGGAAACTGAGATTCTGTGATTATCTCATCCCAAATCACACAGTTAATAAGTGGCAGAGGTGGGATTTGAACCCTGGCAGTCTGGTTGCAGATTTATGCTCTTAAATGCTAGATTCTACTACTACATTCCTATGCAGCTCAGTGTCTATATACATATTTTAACAGTGGAAACACAGGGTTCAAGTTTTTCCTTTAAGAGTCCAACATCAGTATAATTTTCTTCATACCTGAAAAGCAAGTTGGGCTAGAAAATGGTCTTTTTTTTTGTTTAGTTGTAATAACATTGGCTGCCATGTTAAACTCATGCTCCGTGCCAGGGATATGCCCATCAGTCTACACGCAATATCCCGCTCAGCCCCCAATACATTCCCAAGGGGCAGGCATGCTTCCCTCCTTCTCTCAAGCGAAGAAACTGAAGCTTGGGGCAATTTGTACAATTTGCCCAAGAACACAAAATTTGTAAATTGAAGAACTTAAATTCTAGCCCAAGTCTGTCTAATTCCAAAGCCAGGAGTTTATATTATAAATCCTGATATATGTGCACATATTAGGTTTAACCATATGAAATTGCCAAAAATTAATCATATGGTTTGTCCTAATACTCCTTTCATACTGCCCCGCAGTAGACAGCATCCCAGAAGAGCCCTTGAATAGACTCCAGCTCAGACGGTCAGCCCTTGGCAGTGGCAGACACCACCCTTGGGTTCAGCGGATCAGGTCTGTGTTGCCTCCACCACACACATGCCATCCTTACCTCCTCCCTGTGCTTTCCCTGACAGACTTGCCTGCACCTGAAGGCCTCAAATTCAAGTCCATCAAGGAGACATCTGTGGAAGTGGAGTGGGATCCTCTGGACATTGCTTTTGAAACGTGGGAGATCATCTTCCGGAATATGGTAGGGAGCATAAAGCAGCGGGCATGCGAGAGTCTAAAAGGTGGTCAAAGGCCACTGTAAACTTTTATATCAACTTTAGTTCCTTGGCTTTTGGTGAGGGACAAGGCTGTAATTGGCCCTTGTGTGTTTGCATGTACATTTTAATTGATTTAAAAAGTCAATAAGCATAACACTTAGGGCTGAGAGCAACTCATTTTCACAGGGGGCACATCAGCCTCACAGTTACCTTCAAAGGGCCGGATGTAATTTTAGGACTGTATAAATGTAACTACTCCTTAACTAGGGGCAAGGAGCTGGGCACTGCCCCGGGTCAAAACCAGGTGCCAGCCAGATAAAACAAGGTGGAGGGCTGGATTTGGGCCGTAGGCCTTGTGTTTGCCACCTGTGGCCTAGACAAAGAGACATGATCTCTAAGTTTCAATTATTTCTCATAGTCTTGAAAATCTCTACTCAGAGGCAAAGAAGAGAGGAAATGGTCTCTGTCTCAAAATACCTCTGGGCCTAAAGTACATGCAAAGCAGGGTGGTGGGTCCTGAGTTCAAGCCCAGGCTCTGCCACTAACTAGCTATGTGACTATGGGACCATCACCCAACTTCTGTAATGTTGGCCTCTTTTTCTATCAGAAGAGAGAGTAAGCCTGTGGCTCCAGAACTGCTTTGGCTCTCACATTCTGTCACTCGACTTGAGCGTCAAAGGGGTGAGCCAGGAAGTTTATGAGAGAAACACACTTGAGAAATGTCTTCATCATTTCTGTATTCTCAGCACCTACCAAACTGATAAGTAACTGCTTAGTGGATAGAAGAAAGAATAAAAGAGGAATGAATGAATGTGAATTGAATGAATTGTATAAGTGAAGAGGCTGGCACCTTTTATAGTTCTTACCAGGGGGGCTCTATCTTTCAGAATAAAGAAGATGAGGAAGAGATCACCAAAAGCCTGAGGAGGCCAGAGACCACATACCGGCAAACAGGCCTGGCTCCTGGACAGGAATATGAGATATCTCTGCACATCGTGAAAAACAATACTCGGGGCCCAGGCCTAAAGAAGGTGACGACCACCCGTGAGTATCACCTTTAATATCACTGACACCATGATAAAGCTGATTGTAACTCATAGGATTTCTGGTTAATAACACGCCCTCTTCCTAGTGCCTGTATCAAGTAGCTTTTGCTATGGAAAAAAACAAGCCCAAATCTTAGTGGCTTAAAACAATAATTCTACACGTTGATGATTTG
Source organism: Anoura caudifer (assembly GCA_004027475.1). Lineage (NCBI taxonomy): Eukaryota > Metazoa > Chordata > Mammalia > Chiroptera > Phyllostomidae > Anoura > Anoura caudifer. Next base: position 17,919 of record PVKU01013382.1, on the reverse strand, counting down.
CGGTTAGGCTCAACTGGACAGTTTTTGTGTTCTTGACTGGGCTCACTTATGCATCTATGTGGGCTAGGGGCTGGTAGATCCAGATGGCCTCATCCAGGGTGATGCTTCTCTGCTCCACTGGTCGGTCCCTCAGCCTCCAGGATGCTACCCTGGCCCTGCTCTTATACTAGCTAACCAGGTTGAAAAGTGCCACTAATATTACTCTGTCAGAGCAAATCTCAAGGCCAGTCCAGGTATAAAGGGTAGCAAAACAGGTCCATCTCTTGAGGAGTGGAGCTTCAACATGATATTGCAAAGTGGCCAGGATACAGGAAAATTGAGACCACTGCAAACAATCTACCACATCATCTAATTTAATATTCACACCAGACCTGTAAAAGAGGCAGGGCAAGTATCAATGGTATTATTTTTTAACAGTAAAAACTGAGACTTGGAGAAATTAAATTCACTTAATCAATACCACGTGGTCAATACTGTCAGGACCACCATTTTAAGCCAGGGTCTCATTTTACTACATGAACCCCATGACCACCAGCATTGACTAGGCTCAGGTTTATGTAGAATGTTATGTAGAATGAATGAAGACATGGGTCTTCAACAGGAATCTAAATAAAATGTCACTCAATGCTAATCATGTCGGAACTTCTTGGGGGTAGAATAGGAATCGGCACTGCTAGATCATTTAATGGGGGAAAAATCCAATTTTGGAGTTGTTCTACCATAAAGCAAAGTTTTAATAAATGAATAAATAAATAAAATTATTTTTCATTGCCATTTCATAAAACCTGTTTATCTTTTATAAAATAACATATGTGCCACCTGCTTAAGGAATTGACTCTTCTTGGCAGGGCATTGTTGGAAAATTAAACCAGCAGACTTTCTTTCCACCAGCAGACTGCTGTTGGCTAATGACAAGAAAGAATCTCTTCCATTTAAATAGTTGCATACTTCATCTAGCTCAGAGCCAATTCATGGAATTTCTCCTTTATAAACAAGCATTTCCATCATCCTGACAATGTCCCTCTGTGGTAGGTAGAAGGCAGGTACCAACAGGAAAAAAATCATTAGATCATCAGAAAGGCATAAAAAAGATCAAGCAAATGTTTACTTGCTCTATAGAAGACACATTGAGGATACAAAAGACTTTTCTTTCCTCAGCCCTTTTCTTTGTAATCTAAACACGGGGATTGGCTGCTTTATTTTCATCTTACTGCAGGACAAACATCCGAATGTTTGATGTTCCATAATCACATAAATATCAACACTGAGAGGCAGATATTTACCTGTTCACTTTGCTGCTACCTGAATGATTTCTTCTGTTTAAAGAACCTTAAAGTTTTGGTGCCAAAACATTTTCGACTCTTTCCCTCTGATCTTTATAGAGGTTGCATTATAACCATTTTTGGTGCATGAATTTTTTTTGAGAGGCCTTCACATTTAGAAGAGAAAAAGCTTGGGCTTTGGACCCAAAGAGTCCTGAGTTTGAATTCCAGGTTCACCACTCACTATGACCTTGAGCAGTTTCACTTCTATAAACCTCTGACCCACCATCTGGAAAATGGGTTTATCGTATCCTACTTGTGGAGTTGTCATGAGAATTAAGATGTAAATGACAAAGCACGGTGCTGGGCACATGGTAAGCACAGGGCAATGCTGGTCTCCTCTCTTCAAGCATCCCAAATCTAGAGAGAGATCAGTGTCCTCGGCTGAATCCCAACTTCTTTAATAAAAAGAGCTGCTACGGTAGATAGCAGGTATGGTGAGGGTGCTGGCTAGCCCCTGTGAGAACATGGGAGAGGCAGCTTCACTATTGAATTATAGCATCATTTTCATTGTGCATTTTATGGGCTCATTATCTGTGACCTGACACTAAGATATCAACAGCTGGAATTAAAGAAAATAGATGGTAGGTTTCTCACAGTCAGCTATGAATAACTCCTTCTTCTCATTCCCCTTATAAAACCAAGCTCTTTTCATTTGCTATTGTTTCCTCAACCAATACTGAAAACACAAACTTAACTACTTTTAAAAATGAAGAAAGAAGGAAACATTGACTGAATGCCTAGCAAGTCTTCATTTTGGGTATTTACTGAATGCCTGGAATGTTTTAGTGTTTGCTCTGAAATTGTTTATGTAATTAAAAAAAATAGACTTAAGACATAAATGACAGAGCCTGACTCTATGCTGGGGATTAAGAAAAATCAAAGACCCTTTGTCTGAATGAATGAATGACCCTATCTAAATTGAATAATAAGTACACTTTGAATAAACTGTATAGAAATCTGTTGCAAACAGAAAGAAAATTACACTATTAAAATATTCTTCCTTTTAATTATGGTAAGAACATTTAGTATGAGATTTGCCCTCTGGACAAGTTTTTAAGTATATAATACAGTATTGTTAACTACAGGTACAACATTGTACAGCAAATCTCTAGAATTTAATCACCCTGATTGACTGAAGCTTATTACCCTTTGAGGAGGGAATATCTGTTTACCTGATTGTAACAGGGTCAATTAAGGCTTCTCATTAGGAAGTGACCTATAAGTGGGATTCTGAAGGGTGAGTAGGAGATTTGTAGATGGAGGACAAGCAATTGTGGGAAGAAGAAACTGAGGAACAGCCAGTGTAGAGGCCAGGAGGCGAGAAACAGCCTGAGTTGCTCTCAGAGGGCTTGAGCAGCCTGCTGTCAGAGCTCCCAAACCAAAGGGCGGAGAGCGCAGGAGGTGAGTAACAGGGCAGGAGGAAGGCCACACTGAGGAGACAAGGATAGGCAGCCATGACTTGCCTTCCAGAATCCTCTTCATCAGAAACAACTTTGCATATGCTGGTGAGACAGTCATTGCCTCACTTTCCAGTGCCATAATTCTAATGGAGAAGTTACCGACCATCCAGAGTGTTGCCTAGTTAAAAAGGCAGAAGAGACTAAGTCAATGTTTTTTAAATGAAGTGGCCCCTAAGCTTGTTTCTTCAACTTACAAAAACAGTAATGATAATACTAACAGAGTAACAACCACCTATGATGTGCCTGCTGTGTCCCAGACTCCCTGCCGGATGCTTTGCAGGCATTGTCTCCTTTACTTTGAGAAAAACAAACCCTACCAGGTAGCCGTCATCATCCCTACTTACAGCCTATCAAACAGGAAATTGAGGCTCAGAAGAGAAAGTAAGGTCGAGTGGTCAACATTACACCTGACTACACAGAGGTGGATGGGGACGACTGCCTATTTGCTCAGCCCTGGCACAGCCCCCTTGGTCTCTGAAACAGCTCTGTCTGTTGCTGGTCACAGGTTTGGATGCTCCCAGCCAGATGGAGGTGAAAGATGTCACGGACACCACAGCACTGGTCACCTGGTTCAAGCCCCTGGCCGAGATCGACGGCATTGAGCTCTCCTATGGAATCAAAGACGTGCCGGGCGACCGCACCACCATCGACCTCACGGCCGATGAGACCCAGTACTCCATCGGGAACCTGAAGCCCGACACCGAGTACGAGGTGTCCCTCACCTCCCGCAGGGTCGACATGGCCAGCAACCCTGCCAAAGAGACCTTCACAACAGGTAAGGACACCTCCATCCCCCTCTGTGCTGGGGTGTCTTCCCAGCTCCTTTTACAGCAAGAAAGTAGAAAGGGAATTTTCACTCCTTTAAATTTTATTTTCAAATATTGTACTGGTTGACTAATCAATTTTTCAGAGAAAAAATACCCAAAGTAACATACCCAAATACCCAAAGTATATTTCATAGCAATACACACACATATATGTATATATGCAAATATACATATACATACATGTATGCATTTATACATATGCGTACATGTATATGTGTATATACACACATATTTGCATACATAGATGGTGCTGCTCTGACATTCGCAGACAAAAGTTCTAGTAAAAAATTTTAAATAGATTTTTTAATAATAAAATATGGTATATGGAAAACATGAGTGACAAAGATGCCTCCTAACCTCTTAGCCTATGGCATCTTTTTTAACATACCAAAGTGTCAATCAGTCATTTGGTACATATTTTTTCAGAGCTCATTAAGCACTATGTGAGTTATTAGAAATGCATTGATGAACTCAACAGACCAGTTCTTACACTCATAGAGATAATTTGTAAGTTTCTGTATAGTTTTTTTAAGCACAAAATCTGAGGAAAGTATGAATGACTAAAGTATTACATATATTAATAATGGGGAAAGGTGCCAGATATGTCATATTTGTGTGGATTTGTGCATCAGCTATTGAGACAGGTATGTGGGCAATTTTTCTCCAATGGTGAGAACCTTTCATGTCTCAGCTTGCATTGTGAGGCTCCCACTCTCCTGGAACCTGGTGTTGCCTATACGGATGTCCCTTCCCCTCCCACACAGGGCTGGATGCTCCCAGGAACCTCCGCCGCGTCTCTCAGACTGACAGCAGCATCACCCTGGAATGGAGGAACGGCAAGGCGGCTATTGACAGCTACAGAATTAAGTACGCACCCATCTCTGGAGGTGACCATGCCGAGGTCGAAGTCCCGAAGAGCCAACAAGCCACAACCAAGACCACACTTACAGGTGAGCTCCACATCGCAGACCCAGCCAGCCCGGGGACACAGCCCCATGTGGCAACCCTCCAGTGAGAGAACACTGTACAGTTCCCAGCAGTTCCTCTCCCTGGGATGTCAATTAGTCTTGAGAGCATTCCAAACACTGAAAAATCATAGCCTCCGGGGAAGGGGGTGCATTTTTATGATCCTCTGAAAATCTTTCCAGTTTGAAGCTGAATTTCAACCTGTACGTTCTCTCTTAGGCCTGAGGCCAGGAACTGAATATGGGATTGGCGTGTCTGCTCTGAAGGGGGACACAGAAAGCAATCCAGCCACCATCAACGCGGCCACAGGTGAGGCACACCTGGACTCCCACTGTGCCCCTCCCCCATGGGCTGGCACTGACAGACACAGGGCTCCGGAGGCAGAAAATCTGCTTTAAAAGAAACAGTAGATGATCCAATGAGAAAGGAACCCCAACGATCGTCTAGCACAGATGTCTAACTCTAAAGTAACGCGAGCACACCACACCCAAACGATGCCGACGCTGCTCTCTCAGGCAACAGAGCAGCGGGTTTCTTTTTAGGAAAAACTGGAACCAGACTTTATAAGAAATCTACAAACTTTCTAAAGTTCGTAACTCGTTCCATGTTTCTTTTTAATGCCATTGACTAATGCAGACACATCTGCAGGGTTTCTGTTAGAACATGCCTAAGTTATATTACGTACCCTGGTCATACCAATTTTAAGTGGCAGGAGCATAGGTTAAGTCAGAATTTGCTCTTACCCATGGCATCCTGAGGCTCTGACTTCTGGGTAAGGATGGTGAACAGCTATCTGATTTGAAGCCATTGCTTCTTTCTTCAAGGTTTTTCATTTTTTCTGGAAAGCTTATAAAAAAGAAAACACTTTCCTCTGTCTCTCTGCCAGCCTCCTCCTGGTGTACCTCTAGATATTGTGACGAAAAGGGAGGCTGGAGTGCAGGGGGGACGTAACTCGTGCTTCATTGAGCTTCCTCATTATGCAGGAGCCAATGCTGAGCACTTACATATCCTTTTTGATCATTTTATTTTAAGGTAATTGTAGATTCACATGCTGTGAAATGATACAGAGATACCCCCTAAGCCCCTCCCCCTGTTTCCCCCAATGGTAACAATTGTTTAATTATAAAACAATATCACCTGGCTGGTGTAGCTCAGTGGATTGAGTGCCAGCCTGTGAACCGAAGGGTCACCAGTTTGATTCCCAGCCTAAGGCACATGCCTGGGTTTCAGACCAGGTCCCCAGTTGAGGGGTGCACAAGAGGCAACCACACATTGATGTTTCTCCCCCTCTCTTTCTCCCTCCCTTCCCCTCTCTCTAACAATAAATAAATAAAATCTTTTTAAAAACCTAACATTAAAAGAAATACCATATCACAACCAAGACACTGACATTGATATATTCAGATGGTGCCAGTTTTACACACACTCATCTGTGAGTGTGTATTAAGTTCTATGCAGTTTTATCACATGTAGATTTTTGAATGTCCCGCTACAGCTGAGACCTGGAGTAGTTCCATCATTGGGATCTCTTCCTTTTTCATAGCCATGACATCTCTCTCCTCGTCCCCAACCCTCGGCAATCACTAATCTGTTCTTTATCTATAATTTTGTCATTTCAAGAATTCTGCATAAAAGGAATCATATAGTAGGCAACCTTTTGAGATTGACTTTCACTCAGCATAATTCTCTTGAGATCCACCCAAGTTGTTTTTGTATCAATAAGTCAACCCCTTATAAATGCTCTTAATTGAGTAGCACCTCATGGTATGGACGTACCACTATATTCTTTTCAGTCTTCCGTAAACCCGGTGAGGTAATGTACAACGGCATTTACAAAGGTGAAAGCCGAGACCCAGTTAGGTGAGTCTCCTGAGCCACCCAGCCAGTCTACCGGGGGAGGGGGACTTGGGGCTGCAGCCCAGAGCCAGCTGACCTTCAGTCCCGGGAGCAACCTGCCTCACGGCCTGAAGAGGGTTCATCTGTGCGTCTTCCTCCCAGATATGGATGCACCCAAAGACCTTCGGGTCTCTGAGACGACGGAGACCACCCTGACCCTGTTCTGGAAGTCACCTTTGGCCAAATTTGACCATTACCGCCTCAACTACAGCCTCGCCTCGGGCCAGCCGATGGAGGTGCAGCTTCCCAGAGACACCACCTCCTATGTCCTGAGAGGCCTGGAACCTGGGCAGGAATATGCCATCCTCCTGAGAGCAGAGAAGGGCAGGCACAGGAGCAAGCCCGCGCGGGCAAAGGCATCCACAGGTGAGGTCAGCCCCTGAGCGCCTGAACAGACACTCTGTTGATTGACAGGTTGGCAGACCCAGCTGCTAGGCTGTCTTTACACATGAGCACTGGATGGGAAGTCCTGCTACTTTCTCTACTCACAAAGCCTCTACGAATGCCCCTTTGAAAGACCTACTCACTTATCTTTTCCTTTTGTCAACTGACTAGGCAAAGTTCCCTTGCTGGGTAATCAACAGTGGTTTTTGACTATTTCTTCCTAGGAAAACTGAAAGCATCAGGATTTTTGCTTGTCTTTGGTTCTTTTTTAATTTTATTTTGTGCACTACACAGAGTCCTTTAAATTGTTTGTTCTCCCCTGCCCCTATTAGCCTAACAATTAATTTACTTTTCATTTTATTTCTTTTCAAGATAACCAGGATGTTGATAATAATTCTTTGGGTATTTGTCATTAAATATTTCCATTCCAGGTCTTTTGCTTCCCTACAAGGTTACTGCACATTTACATATGGTCCTTGGAGCCTTCCCAAGTGCCCTTCTCATTTTCTCTTAGTCATTAAGACAGAATTTCATTGTCCCATAGTGGCTAATCTGACCTCCAGTGTCCCTTCTAGCCCAATCATTCTGTACTTTGCACCTGCTGCCATACTTCCTCACTGGCAAAAATGGAAAATACATAAATATAAAAGATATATAGTTGGAAAATGTTAATTCTTCAGGGTTTGACAAATAATAGTCTGTAGTTTTAATTTAATTATTTCTTGAGAACCCACTGAATACATCGTAGTGTGCTGATATTTGAGGGACAAGTGGCTCACATACTTTGCATTGTCATGCTGGTTCCCATACTCCTGCTCACAGACCTCAGGGAAAGCTAGACATTCAGAATGCTAGATGGAACTCAGTCAAGGAAAGGGAGTGATTAGAAGAATCAGGAGCCATGAGGGAAAGTGTCATGGCCGAGCTGTTACCTCCAGCTGACTCTCCATAAACAGAAAAGAGGTTGTAATGGACAAATTTGGAAATGCCTCTGAGTCTTTTCCAAAGGTGTTTACAAGCACCTTCACCAGCATATTATATAAATCTCAAATAGCAGTCACTTAAGCAAAAGTTGGTTTCCTCTCTCATAAAGTAAATCTGACGTTAGGTGATTCAGGGATAGTTCCAAATTATTAGTGACTCCAGCTCCTTCTCTCCTTGTTTCTCCATTCTTGGCATCCATTCTCAAAGTCACCTCCATGTCACAATATGGCTGCTGCAGTACAGCCTTCACATCTGTGTTCTAGGCAGCATAAAGGAGGAAAAAAACAAAACCAAAAAGGAGTAGCTACTAGATGAGTCTTTCTGGAAACCTCACCAATGACTTCACATTTTATTAGCCATTCCGAGCTGTAAGAAAGGTAGTCTTCTGGCTGAGCATGTTGCTGCCCACATGAAAATGTGGCTGTTTATAAGAAAGAGAGAGAGGGAAGGACTATTTGGCAGGCAAAAAGCAGCCCCTTCAGAGAGTCTAAAGTGAGCTCTGGTGGTCAATTCCATGGATTGTGCCTGGGCTGCTTCCCTCCCAGCTCTGAGCTGATCATCAAGGATCCTACAGAAAGGAAGCTTAATTGTAGGTGAGGGAGGGGCAGAATAGAACCAGGAGGGATTAAAGCCATGGTAAAGAGTTGAACGTTTCAGTTTGTTATGAGGTATCAAGGGATAACAAAGAATCAGAAAAAAAAAAATAGGAAATTCCTTCTCCTCCTTTTTCTCCTCCTCTTCTTCCTTCTCCCCCTCTCTTCCTCTTTCTCTTCTCCCTCTGTCTGCTCTTCCCTGAGTTTGACAAATGCTGAATCCTAGAGAGTTTCCTAGCTCCATTTAATCATATTGCCCTGTAGCCACATTATCTCCTATCTCCAGTAGGGAAGCCCAGGCCTCAGCGGCTCAGAGAGATGAAAGTGAACCACAGGCTGGGACTACTTAGTCTCTGACTGAGTCCAGTTTTGGCACCCCAAAGGCTCATGATTTCATCTCCCAGGCATGCCTCCTTAACACTGTTTCACAACAATCATGTAAGATATTTAAAGACACTCTTCATTGTAGAGAAAAAAGGTGCACAGTCCCTTTTATTGGTTCTTTACCCATTTGTCTCCATAATATTTCTCTATAGCTTTCTCCATAGAATTATTTTATTTTATTAAAACTGAGGTGGACATTTGTTTCCTTCTCCTGAATTCTGCCTTCCCAAGTGTCTTACATTTGCCACAGTCAACAATATACTACAAGTGTGCTCTGTGCTAAGTTCTGGGGATGCTAGAGCAATTGAGACAGGTTTGTGCTCTGAGGAAGTCATGATCTAATAAACAGAAAACACGACACTCCACCTGCTATAAGTGGGAGACAGAGCATGCAGCAGGAGCACAGAATGCCTTTGAGAATCAGGCCTAAAATGGGAGTAAGCTTTTGGACAGACACATAGAGGCAAACAGGACTGTGTTATGAAATATGTAAAGAAATAGGAGTCCAGGCTCTCTGCCTTCATAAGCATGTGGGAAGAAAAAAGAAACAGGAAAAATGGGAGCTCTTGGGTGGATGTGTTATGTGGTTATGAGTCCTGAAATGTCAAAGGACTACAGGTTCCAACCTCAGAAGAAAGGGACTCCCAGTTCTGCATCACTAGATTCTTAAAAGCAGAAGTCTGCAAAGTGCCACTCATCATCTGTGGGTTTTCTACAGAAGCTGTGGAATTGGCTTCCCCAAAGCCTTTTTCCCAGGGAATTCCAGGGCTCTAGCTGTGGAAGTGAGCCAACGTGCAAACCTTTTCTTTGATGTGGCGCCACATTAAAAGTATGCATAACCTAGCTGCCAATCACACCTGCAATAAGATCCAAAGACCCTACCACAGGCTGCACTACCCAACAGGCTCTGGCCCTCCCCATCTGTCTGACCCGGTTCCCACCATTCACCCCCTTACTCATTTCTCTGTTGTCACCTTGGCCTTCTCACTGTTCCTTAAGTATGCCAAGCCTGATCCTACCTTAGGGCCTTTACACATGCTCTTCTTGCTGCCTAGTTACCACTGTTCTCTTAGTTCTTCCCATGGCATCTTCCTCGTTGCATTCAGCTCATGTGTTATCACAAAAGACTTTTCTGGCCACTGATATAAAATGGTGCCCACATCCTGATTTACCCCTCCATGAATTCCAGGGTTCCTCTTGACCCTTACCTGGCCTGATATTATCTAGTAATTGGTTTATTTATCTATTGTCTGGCTCCTACTACCAACCAAAATGTAAGGACTATGCCTCTATCCAGCACTGTATCACCAGGGTTTTGGACACAGGCAAGCACAAGGCACGTGCTTTATGAGCATGTAGGGACCTCAGTTGTTTAAGCAGCTAGGGAGAAGGTCAAAGCTTCTTCTTCAGTGTTTTGTTTTTTAAAAATAACCAGCATAAAATAATAAATTTTTCAAAAAGGCATATTTTAAGGTGGCAAACTACTTACCACTTTATCATCTACAAGATGTTGGGAATTTGGCACAGCCAGAAATTCCTTCAGGCCAGCTGGTCAACCCACCATCAGCCCAGAAATTGTATTTCAAAATTCTGATTTCCCAGGCCCACTGACATTGTTCAGAGGGTAGATGCCAGTGCACAGCTGGAAGAAAATGACAACAGCCTTTTCATAAAGAAATGCCAGGAAATTGAGTGTGGAACTGTACAGCAGAAATACTGGGCTTCCTGGGCAGTGAGCCCCCAGTGTGTCATTTGCTGTTGAAATGTAGAGTCAGCATTTACTACGGGAAGCCTCTTGGTCCCCACCTCAGCTCTTGTCTGCTGAATTTTTATTAGTATCAGTGTCTCTCTTTTTCTTATTCTTATCTCTCTTCTTTTAATTTATCTGTGACTTTATTCACTGATAAATGAATACTTATCTGACTAGCAATGGTTTAGTGAAAAGGTTTGAGTGGGATACCAAGGGCACCCACTACAGAAACAGTCTCAGCATCATTCACTAAGGAGAAACCTGATTTTAAACTTGAAAGTATAATCTTTCTTGATTTATGTACCTCCCCATTCAAAAGACAAAAAGATGGAAGAACAGCCAGAAATTTGGGTGGAAATACCGTTACCATGATTGTTAGTATTCACCAAGAAACATAACATTAGGTGAAATTACTCTCAACTGTATAAGCAGGTGAAGCAGGATGTGGGTGAGGAGAGCATGGTATAATATAGTGTCAGTGGCATGTAAAAAACACTGATTCAAGGAGAAAAGATGGCTCTCATCAGGAAGAGACATTTTCCATGTGGGTCTCCTCTCCTCCCTCCACCCATCTTCACTGCCACAGTTTAATAGATAATCTGTAATCCCCTCCTCCCTGCCCAATTAGGCCGCCCTCATATCTCTTACAACCTGGTACCCGAAATTTCTTCCATGGGAAAAAAATATATGTTTTACATCAGAATTAGAGAGAGAGCTTTAAAAGCTAGAGAGGAAAGAGTGACTTAATTCACATAAAGGGGGAATCATCAATGTCAAGTAAGTTGTGGACCAGCAGTTTTGAAAGGAGGAGGAGAAAAAAGAAGAAAATTGGATAAGAAGGAGAGTTTATGATCCATTGCATCAATTTCCTTAACCTTTAAGGTTTTGGTGAGGTTAGATTTGTCCCATGTCTCTTTATGCAAGAGGACTGCTGGGTTCTTGTGAAGGGCATGCTCCTGAGTGTGTTTGTGCTGAAAACCCAAGGTCAAGGACACAATTGTTATGTCTGATGCTCTGCTCCTGGCCTCACAAGGGCCAGTGCATCTAAGGATGGTTTGAACAGCCATCAATAATATATAAATGAACAGGCATGACTACATTCCAATAAAACCTGAATTTCATATATTTTCATATATTTTGAAGTATTTATTCTTCTTTGGATTTTTCCCCAACCACTTAAAAATATGAAAATTATTGTCAGTGTGCCCATTACCGAAATAGGCAGCAGACCAGCTTAGACCCTCAGATCATAGTTTGACGACCCCTGTTCTAGATCAAACAAGATTTGAAGGAGTGTACGCTTTGCCTATGTTAAACAATTAGAAAGATCAGACCCAAGAACTTGGAAAAGTCTGAATTCAATAGATTCCTGAAAAGAAACATTTTCCCCTCTGAAAGGATATCTTCAATCCAATTGCAAACTCAGATTTTCAAGTTAGAAGCCTGCCTTAACGGACACAGAGCTCATTTAAAATTAGCAAACAGTGTAAGGCATAAATAGAGGAGGGAAAAGATCATTTAAATGAACTCAAAGCAGTTCTTACTCTGCTGTTTACAGGATCCATTTCCAGAGAAAGTCCTTTATTCCTAGGTCATGCAAAGTCCATTTAAGTTCAGCCCTGGGCATATTGTAACTCTGAATAGTAAATATTCAGACAAGAGAGTTTAGCTGTACTTCGTGTGTGTGCTCAGGAGATGGAACATGGGCACATCCCATTTTAACTGTTTCTCCTAGGGCCTCAGTCTTTCCATCCAGTTAGGGATGGTTTTCTATAGACGCACCGCCCTGCTCAGTTCAGCCTTACTTGTACTGTACTAATTTATCTCTCAGCTTCCTGAAATGGTTTATGTAAACTGATCTGAACCCCAGAAACTGACAAAAATTTCAACACAAAGAGACAATAATATAAAGGAGATGAAGGAAGCACGAAAAAGCAGGACATCTAAGAGGAGCCAATTTTCTAAAAATACAGGAGGCTGGGCAGCTCAGACCAAGAATCCAAGGAATAACCAAAGGAATAAAGGAATAAACTGAAACCAAGAGCAGTAATAACATAGACCACAGGTCAACAGGAAAACACCATTTCCAAAAGACAAGCCCAAATATGCAACAAGGCAAAATAAGTATTACACTGATGTTTCTGTTGTTGTTTTGCAACAGCACCTTTCAAGGATGTGATCGGGGACAGAGTCAGTGACACACAGCACTCAGGTCCCTGTGGCCTTTCAGCACTGGCAGCCACGGTGCCGTTTTGGGGTTCCCATGAAGCAAGCACTTTGAGGCATGGTTTAACTGACCACATCTCTGTCATTATTCAGACCACACCCCTGAACTGGAAAACCTCACCGTGACCGAGGTTGGCTGGGATGGCCTCAAACTCAACTGGACCACAGCTGACCAGGCCTATGAGCACTTTGTCATTCAGGTGCAGGAAGCCAACAAAGTGGAGGCAGCTCAGAACCTCACGGTGCCCGGCAGCCTGCGGGCTGTGGACATCCCGGGCCTCAAGGCTGCCACCCCTTATAGAGTTACCATCTACGGGGTGATCCGGGGCTATAGAACGCCAGTGCTCTCCGCTGAGGCCTCCACAGGTACCTCCTACCTTTCTGTCTATAGCTTCTGTTTTTTCCAACAGGGACTGCCCAAGGATAATCAGTCGCAACTTGCTTTTGAATGGACTTGTTCTGCGCCAGGTTATAGCACTATGGTGTGGAAGAATGGGGAGACGTGAGGCTGCATGGCTCCAGGGGCAGCTGCCGCACTGACCCCCATGTGGGCAGACGCCCTTTGGAGTTCCGCAGAGTCCGGCCTGGTGTTACACTCTCAGCCCCAAAGGCAAGGACTATCGGCTTCACAAACAGGCTCCCTCCTGCTAAGGGGCGTTAAGGCATTTTATTTAACAGGAAAAAAATTAATTTCCATGTCTACTGGAGGTTGGGGCTATTCCTTAATGAAATAAGATAACAAATCTTTTCCTACACCTTACCCCCTTTGCTCTATTTCACAAATTTAGGAAGCTGCGTGATGCACATTTATCTAAAGAAAGTCACTTTTTTTTTTAAGCCACATAATGCCTGTTCTTGTGTTACAGAGCCCCTGGATCTTGTGTGATCTGATTATGAAACTGGTTCTTTGTCCTTCTCCAGGGGAAATTCCCACTTTGGGAGAGGTCACCGTGTCCGAGGTGGGCTGGAACACCCTCAAGCTCAACTGGAGTGCTCCAGAAGGAGCCTATGAGCAGTTCTTTATTCAGGTGCAGGAGACTGGCTCGGTGGAGGCAGCCCGGAACCTCACCGTCCCGGGAGGGCTGAGGTCTGTGGACTTGCCTGGGCTCAGAACAGCCACTCATTACAGCATCACCATCCGCGGGGTCACTCGGGACTTCAGCACAACCCCTCTCTCTGTTGAAGTCTTGACAGGTATTCTAAACTAACTCATTAATTTGCTTCTGCCCATTGTCTCTGCTCAGGAGGGATCAAAGCTCTTCCCTGCTCTAAACAGGGGTCAGCCCCCACCACCTTCGGGAAAACCTGTGAATCGCCCCTGCTTCCATCCAAGTGTCATATTCCTTATGTGGCCAAGTCCGAGCTGTAGCATGGTAGCCAGTCCCATGGGAAATTCCACCTGCTTTTCCTTTACAAAAGTGAGAGGTGACTTTTCTTTCAAAGCCAGTACCAGTGATAATATTTAAGAAGTTGGAAAGCACAATTTGCAAGGGGAAAAAAGTTTGAGCTCATTATAAGAACATACCAAAAGTCTCCCAAAAGCCCCATTGGTATGTCAAAAATAGAAATTGTGCACAATTCCTAGAACTCTCTTTCATCCCCAACGCCTGAGGAGAAAAACCCTACCTTTAGCGCTGGCTATTCGAGTGTGCTCAACAGCTGCTGTAAAGAGATTATGCTTCTGTAACCAACACTCTCCGGACAGCTCATCCCAACCCTCACCAAAATGCCATCCAACATGCAACAGGCTTTTCTAGTAACTCAGCAACTCTATGTCCTTGTGCAGAAGAGGTTCCAGACCTGGGAAACCTCACAGTGACCGAGGTTAGCTGGGATGCACTCAGACTGCACTGGACCACCCCAGATGGGATCTATGAGCAGTTTGTCATTGAGGTCCAGGAGGCTGGCCAGGCCAAAGAAGTTCACAGTCTCACCGTTCCTGGCAGCCTGAGCTCCGTGGAAATCCCAGGCCTCAGGGCTGGTACCCCTTACACAATCACCCTGCACGGCGAGGTTGGGAACCGCAGCACACGACCCCTTGGTGTGGAGGTCACCACAGGTATATGACCCTCCTGTCTGACGCGGCCTGTGATTGAACCAGCCTGTCTTTGAAACAGAGAAGACTCCCCATGTGGCAGAGCCTGTCTTGGTGTTGTTGAAAGGCAGTGTAGACACAAGCTGTAACTTGGGAAGGTCTAGGTTGGAATTCCACCTTACTGGTTGAATATTCTGGGGCATGGGGATCATTTCCCATCTCTGAGCCTGCTTTTCTCACCTTCCAATTGGAGATAAGACCTCTACTGCAGAACACTGTCGGGAGCAGTAAATGAGATCATGAAAGTGCTCAGCAAAGTGCCCATCCTCTAATAAACATTGACCAGCACAGAGCTAAATTTATCAGATAGCAACATAGCATAATGAAAACAGCATAGATAGGGCTGCAGCACAAGAATAAGGTCAGAACTTTCTAGAGAACTCCGATTGTCCATGGCCTCAGTCATCCAGCTTATAGTCAGGTCTCTACAGAACAACCTTGGACATGATCTAGTCACGTTCTAAAATTACCAAGTCTCTCTCTTCTCTAAAGCTACGCAAGGCAGGAGCATCTCCCTGAAAGGACAGCCACATTTGACTCCCATGTTTTGGGGGAAGAAAAACAATTCATCTCAATTTGTCCCCTGAAAATGTGGTGTTCCACCTGTTACCAAAAACGTCATACTGGCTGTGAGGTTTCCAGAAACTGCTTAAAAAGGAGCTGTGGGAAAATGGGCTAGATATTCGCTAGGAAGGTTTTTATGCTGAGCCTTAAACTCATGATATTTTCTAGACTACGTAGTCTGTTTTAATAACACCATCCAAATAATCTAATTTTAAAAACTGTTTTTCTTGTGCACATGTAACACATATATTTAGTCTTTGCTAGAAACCACATGCAATTCCAGAAATAAGAAAGGTGATGTTGCAGCCCCCCAAGCTGGCCAGGTTGTCCCTGTCCTGTGTTCCCTACAGTAGCTTCAAACCAAACGAGTGTGAAAGGGGCCTTTGAGGCCGATGGAATCTGGGTGCAGGATGCTGATGGTCCACATCTGTAGTTTGTCGGCTTTGGCTTTCAGCAGCAGAACTCCTGTGTACATCAGCTCTTACAAGGAACCCCAGTTATGACAATTAAATGACCAGCTTCCTTCCTAGCTCTTGGTGAGCTAGGAGGGAAGGCCGGGGGTAGGCTGCCTAGACCCAGGGCCCCAACCCAGTTCTTCCAAAAAGATACCAGGCCTATGTGGAACACAGTTTGAAAACAGTCCCTCTAAATGGACAAGTTTGCTCAGACTCTCACAGTAAAATTCCTGCAGTTATTTTCATTTCTAACCTGGAATCCACAGCCACTTCAGCTTTAAAAAGAGAGACTGAGAGATTTCATTTAACCTTGAGAAGCAGGGGTTCTTTTTCATATTTGAATCCAAACTTTCTAAATAAGCAACAATAACTACATTAAATTCCTTTCATACGTTTCATACTGCAGAAAAATAAATAGCAGGTTCTGCCCTGCACAATTTACGGAGCAATAATCACTTTGAAGTTAAAGTGGGCCCTCACTTCCCACGAAGGGTCTTGCTTCATGAGGCAGGCATTCTTCACGCAGACACAAAGAACTAGCAGAAGACAGCGGAAGGGAAAGAACCAGCCCAAGAATCCAGTACAGAGCCTTTGATCGATGAAAGCTGAGAAAAGTCCACAGAGAAAACACCAGACTTGTCCAAACCTGAAGCTTTATAAACCTAGTCAGATAGCACACGGCCAGCAAGGAGATAATCTCTTCCAGGTCAAGTAATGAAATGAAGCAGGGAATTCTCTCTAATATAACCAAGAATTTGCAATGGGAAACACTGTTAACAGAACTGAAGGGAGTTGTTTGCCTATGCACATCAAAGCCCACTAAGGTGCAAAAATGTCAAGGTTTATTTAAGGAAACAGCACCAAGTCTATGAGCTAATGCTCTGAAACCTGGCTCCCCGTGGCTTGTAGGGGATTATAAGGGATGGGTTACTTAGGGGGCAATCATCAATCATAGCGACTAAGGGAATTAGGGCTGTGGGCTCTGCTGATTGGTCAGGGCCAGGGTAGGGAGTAGTTGATCAGCGCATCTGGTGCTGATGTCAGCTGTGGCGTTGTTCTGTCTGACTTCGAAAGGATGTGGGCAGTAGGGTTGTTCCACCTTCATGGGTCTGGGGCTGACACAAAACCGAGGTCAAGATGTTATCTTTAGCAGAAATGCTGTTCTTCTGATCGACAAACCTGGGGCTTTGTGCTTTAAGGAAGTTTGATGCTGACCAGAACCTAACTGTCCTGAGGGCTTAATGAGAAGGGAATGGATGGGCAGTATGTGTGGAGGAGGAAGATCGGTTAAAAGAAGGCAAATGAGTCATAGTGCTGTTAGACAGGGCAAAGCTGGCTTGAATTAAGGCAAAAGTCACATTAAAGAAATGAAGTTCCTGTGCAGTTACATCAAAACAGTGATGTGTTTGTTAGGCTGTCACTTACTTACCAGGCGCTCAGTATGTGTCAGGTAGGATAGTCAGAGGTTTATAAATAGCATCAGTTAATCATCGCACAATCCAGCGAAATGGTACGGTCAGCTCCTTTTAAAGGTGGGAAAAATGAGGCTCAGAGATGAGTTGGTGACATGCCAAGATTACGCAGCTAGCAAACATCAGTGTTGGAATTCTAACCAAGGCCCAGCTGCCTCCAAAGCCTACACTTTTAACCATTCCTACCTCCTTTAGCCTGACCCACAGTCCCACCTTTTCCAACTGTCCTTTAAGCTCTGGCTGTGCCTGCTCAGAGACAAACAGGTGGGCTGTGCAGTGGTCCAGATGGCACTGTCGTCTCAGGGACGGACAGTACAGATTTTCAACTCCTGAAACAAAAAGCGGTAGCCAGGTACCACAGTTCTAACTGGAAATACCCAGAGACCAAAAATGACCGCCCCCCCCCCCCACACACACACACACACGATTCTCTCACCCCTTTCTCTCTTCACTGGGCCATGGGACATTTGGTTTCTTCATGTTCGGTTTACAGAACTGACAAATACCTCTCTGTCCTTCTTCAGAGGAGCTCCCCCTG
>PVKU01013381.1:0-29274 GCA_004027475.1 Anoura caudifer | reverse complement strand
CCCTCCTCCGAGGCACAACTGAGGCCCAGAGCTTGGTGCGAGCGCTCTGTTTGCCACAACACTCCAGGGAGCAGGCGTACAAGGCCACGGGCCTTATATCGATCACATAGGAAAATCTCATTTGATTTTACAGGGGACAATCGAGAGGCTACCCTTCAGGGCATTTCAGGAATTGCAGAGTGACTCTCGTCCACCCCAAGATGTGATTAGTAGGAGAAGCATTTACCCAGGGGCTCTGCCGCCCGTGGGGCGGATGCTGTCTCAGACGTGCGGAAACTTCCCGGGACTTCATCGCTGCGCAGAGGATCCCCAGTGGGCTCCTGTTGTGCCCTCGCTGGGACCTGGGAGAAGCCCAGGCAGAAAGGGGAAGGAGTGGTGTGGGAGCCTGAGGGCTGAGCTGTCTGTGGGGAGGGGATGGGGCCAGCGTGACACCACTCACCGGAGCTGCGCCTGGGTATCCCTGGGCGGGGCCTGGGTGTCCTGGGCGGGGCCGGGGGCGGGGCGAAGGCCAAGGCATCAGCACAGTCCTCTCTTTAAGCCTCCAGCATCCCTGCGAGACTGCGCCTTGCATCCTACAGACCGTTCCAGGCACGAGGGACTGAACGGACCCCAAAGGAGCAGGAGCTTGCCGAAGCTCATAGATCGAAAATCTTGTAGAATCGACTTTGGTTGTTCTTCCCTCAGCTACTGTTTGTTACTGGAACTCCTGTTTAACCGAAGAGCCGCCGGGACCTCCAGTTCTACAGAAATCGCTGTATGGGAATAGGCTTGGGCTCCCTCGGGGCCTGGTGTTTTAGCCTCTGATTGTACCCATAACAAAGAGTACAAGTGGAGGTGCATTTAGAGTTTAGGAGGAGATCTCTAGTTTATTTTGAAAAGCGCTGCATTGACTGTAATTCTAATACCGGATGGGGAGGGAAGGATCCGATCACCTCCCAGGAAGATGTCGCTGGGAGTGCGGGGAGCTGGGACATCCCTGTGTCATGCTCATTAACCATCGTTATCCCTGTCGCAGCTGCTTTCTTCGTCAACATCTATTACTCTCAACAAACGAAGCTAAAAAATACAAATTCAACGCCAGCAGCCAAAACGCTGCGGAAGGTCAGCTTCTGGTTACGGATTTAAAAATAAGATAAAGCATATAAAAAAAAAAGATTCTTAGGCAACTTAACAGAATTCTCATCACCCCCCTAGATTTCTCAGCGTAAATGCCGGGTCACTCCTGGAAGCTCCTCTCTGAAAAATTTTTAAGCAGGTAACTTTGCCAGCCTCCTGTGACGTCTCCCCGGTACCGTGAACGCTACTTGCACTTTGCGCATTTAATTCTCGTTTGAATTATGGGCGACCTCCATTTCATGCCCCCATTTTACCCCATGTTTCGTGCACAGGGACCCCTTGTACTCCGGAATCTGTTCCCAGACCCCCAGCGGACCCCTGACCCTGCAGAAGCACCAGACCCTACCGATACTGCTTCCGGTCCCTATGCATACACATCTATGATGAAGTTCAATTTTTAGGGCTCAGTGAGGGACTAACAGCACTAACTGGCAGCCATAAAATGGAACAGCGACAACGCTCCACCGCAATGCAAGCCACGTGAACGTGGTCTCTCTCTTTCTCTCAAAACGTCTTACTGTAACCGCCGCCCTGGCAGCGCCCGGCCTGGTGTCGCTGCCTGGTCCCGGCTGAGGCCTCCGGCAGGTGTGCTGCTCCCGGGCAACGAGCGCCACGATCGGAACTCGCTCTCCGCTCTGTCGTCCTCCGCCGCGAGTCTAACGCCTTTTCCACCCCAACGGGCGCGCACCCCGCTGTGTGGCTGCGACCTCCGCGGTGTGAGTGCAGCAGCGAAACTGGAACGAAGTCCCTTGTCCTGCTTCCTAATTTCACTGACAGAAGATTGGTTCTCACCCTCGGTCTTAGCGACCTGGCATACGGAATTTTTTTTCTATGCTCAGTCAAGAACTTTCACCTTCTCACTGAAAGGAGGACCCTCCTGGCTTCTCCCTGGCGTGTCTGAATTGCCAGTGCCAGGACCCTTGGGCTTTGGGGCCGTTCCTAAGTAAATGAGGGCGACCTGCGCAAGCACTGTGGTACCTGACAGGTAACCCAGGTGAGTACCCAGCATCTAAGGGGGTGGGGCGTCTCCCGCAGGGAGAGCCAGAGAGCTAGGCACGTTCCAGGTGGGATGAGATGGGACACTTGGAGGATGTCCTGTCCCCGCCAGCACAGCCCACAATTCCAGACATAGGGATGGTTTATTTCTGTAATTTTGCACTTAGTACTTTGGGGCCATGGCTGGCCATAGGTAACAGAAACCGTGGAATGCAAACCACAGATGAGGGGGACTTCTTGTTTGGGAGGGTCATCCAGAAAGGTGACCGCCGGCTTGACCCCCTACGCCCAGGCCATTGAAGATTCCACGCCCAGGCTGTGCTGGGAATCAGGCCCCGTGGGCCTTCCCTGAGCTGGGAGCTGCCCCGGAACCCGCAGAAAAAGGGGTGCTGACGCCCTCTGTGTTGGGGACGGGACGGCACCCAAGCTAATACCTACCTGACCCCACCCGAGGCCTCTGCACACTTTGAAGATTTATGGGTGGGTGGGGCACCTGTCCCTTTTGCGGTCACCCAAGATGAGCTGTCTACATCACTCGCTTTGCCTGTTAAAGCCACTGCCTCCCATGAGGGGGCTTGACTTTCTCCAGGGTCTCCCCCGCCCTCTGTCGAGGGGCAGTCTCGGGAGGTTGAAGACCATCACCCCCAGCCACCGCCGTGCTCCGCTCCCCAGGCTGCGCCTGCAGGGGCTGTGGGTCCTGCAGGTGGGGGAGCCACTGGCTGGGCTAGAACGAAGCATCACTACCCCTGCCGCACACTGGGCCCGGGAGCGCCCGCCTCCCTCCCGCTTGTAGCCGGGTGTGGTTGTTTCTCATCAAGCCCTCTACATCCCCTCTGTGACACCTGGGTTTGTTCGGAAAGGATGAGCGGAGGCGGGGTGGGGACAGCTCCTCTCAGATCTCACATCATGGGTGGAAGCTCAGGCTGCGCGGCATCTCCCGCGTCACTTGATGGGACCGAGGCCGATCGCCCTAGGTTGATTCAAGGGCCACTCATTACGATGGAAAAGTGAAAAATCTAAGACAATTACCAAACGGGGCGGAATGCTGGGGCAAGCCCAGTAAACCAAGACCTGTGGTTGCCCTTGGGCGAAGCCGCGTCACCTGTGCCTTGAGTCACCTCGTCCTGCACTCAAGGGACACTCATTCGGGGCTCGACCGCTGGCCAGGGGCTCTCAGCTGACGGATGCTTCTGTCACAAGAGGCTGGTTGCCGTGGTTCTGGGGCGTTTTTCCTCCCATATAAGTGCTATGAGCTGAACAACGGATAACACGGGGCAAGTCAGCACTTCAAGCTCCCGGAGCTGAGCAGAGGCCGAGTGCCGGCCCCCCCTGCGGACAAGCACTGGGCCGAGCCACGAATCTCACCGAGAGGCTGGGCTTCTGATGCCCAGGGAAGTGCGGCCCCGGCACCCTCCCCAGACCTAACTAACTCCCCGTCTCTGCCTTCTCCCTGGGCATGCTCGCTCCAACTGTGCGAACATTTCAGGATATATTCGATGGGTAATTTTTCTTCCCAAAGTATGAGATGTAGTCAATTTAATAAACCTTGCACTTTGTAATTGTTTTATATAAAAGGAATGAAGTTTCTAACTCCCTGCAGAACAAGACCGTAGTTATTGGTCTGTCTGTAGCCTTAAAAATGTGATCGGAGATTTTGACTTATGAAACTGTTAATGGGTGGAGGAAACATACAAGATAAAATAATTTCTTCCAAACCGAAAAGACATTGGGCAGTTTTACTTTTTAAAGGGATTTTTTTTAAATGATAAATCCAAGATACAGCAATATCCAGCCAGATAACTTACAAGTAGCTTCGAAGACAGTAAACGAACACTATTATCAAAGCAGTTATGTGAATGTCACGTAACATTTTTACTTAAACTTAGAGCACTCTTCCACCTGGTAAAATTCAGAGCAAATGCACCAGGGATGTACACAGAAGACAGGGCTCCCACGAGTGTGTCTGCGTCACAACGAGCAAGCAGCCTGGGGAGCATCTTTCTGTGAACCCATAGTAGGTGACAGAGAAGGTCACGTTTGTCAGCTAAAAGTAGGACGGCAGATCAACAGATAATATGGATCTTGATATGGTAGGTGCTGTGTTCATTTCTAGAAAGAGCAGGCTTTCCGTTCAAACTAAGACCAGTACAAGCCAGGCCCACAGGCTGGTCGGTGACACGCTGCCTCGTAGCTTCTGGCTGAGGAGCAGGTTAGACAGGAAAAGCCAGGCCTGCCACCTAGAGAGTAGGCCACATTGGGACCACACCCCGCTGGTTGGAAATGGTGAGACCAACAGCCCAGAGCCCCAGGGAGAGGGGTCTGGCAGGGGCTGCCAAGTGTGGGGCCCTCGGGCTGCAGCAGGACGACCAGGCTCCCAACAGGTAACCTGGCAGCCACTGCGGAGAGAGGGGCCCCATGGGCAGTGGCTGGGGGGACAGAGGTCCCTGATGGGGAGCAGGTTGCTGGGGCAGGAGGAGCTGCAGGAGGAGCCTGGGCAGCGCAGGGCACCCCCAAGGGAGCCTGTGGGGCAGTTTCCAGGGCAGCAGCGAGGGGGTGGTGGGGGGAAGCATGTTCAGGGATGTGACTTATCACAAGAAGATTCTGAGTCTGAGAGTCACTTCTTGGTCTGGGACATTTATAGTCGCTGGTCACACTGGGTGTGTCAGCTGCAAAGCACATAAAAACAGGTCACCTTCTGCTTCTCACGGAGTTGAAAAGACCGTCCCAGTCATTCCTGCGTGGTGTTCGTGGGTTTACGACTGCAGGCGCGTCACGTCTGTGCCCCGGAGGCAGGCGGTCCGTCGGATCTTCAAAGCTGCGGGTCCTCTTGGCCTCCGGTCTCCCGAAGCTCACCGGGAAGGTCACTCCAAGAACGAACGGCTTTAGAGGCGGGCAAGGGCTGGGCTGAGGGACGCCGGCGAAATTAAAAGTAATCGGTACGCCTTTCGCAGCCCGTCTCAACATGGCCAGCGCCGCCCAGGGGCCCCACCTCCGTCACTGCCTCCCAGCAGCAGGCTGATGGGCAGGCCACAGGGGGCCTTTCCGATCGATGGGGTCTCAGGGGGAACCGCCTCAGTGAGACAGGAGCGGGGGCCACCCCTCCCTCCCCCAGCGCCCGCTCAGGGCTGTCCGCACACTCGCCGTGGTCCCTCTGAGCTCGGCTCCTGGGCGCCCACGGCACTGGGGGTTAAAGGTCGCGCCTTGCTTTCTGCGGGGTGGGGGGTGAGAGCTCGTTCGTCCGAGATGCTGGGAGCAGCTGGGCACATAAGCACCAGCCAGAGGCGCGGATGCCCGTGGGCTCCGATCTCTGGCCGGAGGCCGTCTTGATCACGAGAAGGGTGCCCAGACTCTGGAAAATATTCTTGTGCTCCAGGAAGTTTGCAAGGTGATGACCTGGAAGTACCGGCCCGAAGGAGCCCTCCTGAGGAGATTCTTCCTCTGCTTCATAAAGCCACAGGCCTCACTTTGAATGACACCCATTCCTGCCCTTCCTGAGAAGTGCCACAAAACTTGTAACGCAGCAGCCCTGTGTCTCTTGCCGGTGACTGCGTCTGCAGCCGGCGCAGCAGGGGACGGCGACCCACAGCTCGGGCAGAGGGCAGGCTGAGGGCCCCCCCCACCCCCATGGCTGTGGCGCCGTGGTCTCTGATGCATGATTGGTGTTTTCCTGTTCACTGTTTTATGGACGAATAAAACAGGAAGGTCTGGAGTCTACTAGACTGGGTTTTGTCGTTCGTGATTAGGAAGACCAATAAATAAGAAGTGCTCATTTTGTAAAGAGAGGACAAACTATGCTAACGAATCGATGAAGTATGATTGAGATGAATGTGTCTATTCAGACGCCTTCAAACCATGGGGTCTACACTGGGGTCCACTTACCACTTACGACACACACTCACTACACTTGCCGACGGTCTCCAGCTCTCCCCAGACTGGAACCGGTCACAGCCACACGGTGACTGGATCTTCCCAGGGCCCTCGGGGTGCAACCTCTTTATCTACAGCCCCTCCTTTTAACCTTTGAGCCACGTCCTCCCTTATCACCGCCACCCAGAAGTCTCCGGTCTCCGCTCCTTTGCTTGAACACGTATCAGTTAACACGTCTCGAGGGGCCGCCCGTTTCTGCAGGCTGCTGTGAGCCCTGCCGTCCCCCCTCTTCAGAGCCGGCCGGGGGGGACCTCACAAGAGAGTCTAGAAAGCAGCCCGGAGTCCGAGTCCTCTGGGCAGAGCACCCGCAGCTCGGTTCCTGGGCCCCCCGCGGGCCCCCGCGGGGTGCATTCTGGACTTTGTGGGGCCACTCGCGCTGATGCCCCGCCCCCAAGTCAGTTTATAACGGCCCCATGGCGCCCCCCATGGCGTTATAAACGCCACCTTGTAGCCATAAATTCTTCAAATACTTCACCTTTCTTCAAAGCCTACATGGAGGACATACTTTCGGATTTCTTGATTTTCTTTACCTTCTGCAGTAAAAATCCCACCCTGTGTGAGGGAACTAAGGGAGTAAAGGCCTGTTTTCCACGCGTAGTACTTGCTGTTTTGTTCTCAACTGCATCTCCATGACCAAAAATTACTTAAAATGTAGGGGGAGGGGGAATTTCTGATCATTCACGTGACTGACGGCTTCTGGTGAGAAGCACGGCTTCTGGTGAGAAGCAAGTCAGCCTCAGAGCCAAGGGTCCTCCACTCCGGCATCTTGGCAGCGAGATTTGGAAGTCTTTCCGCAAGCACTGGACCTGAGGGCCAGATCAGCCGCTACACAGGGAACTGTCTCCCGACCGAGCCTCCCCCTTCTGGGTACGTGTGTGCGGAAATCGGAAACGCTGATTCGAAAAGTCACGTGCGCCCTAGGTTCCTCGTGGCGTTACTGACAGTCATGGGGACACGGAAGCCGCCCACGTGTGTGTCAGCAAACGAGGGCATGAGGAAGCAGCGGTGCGTATGGGCGGTGGGACGTTACTCGGCTATAAAAAAGAATGAAATCTTACCATTCGTGCCAGCGTGGCTTTACCCGGAGCACAGGCGGCAAACACCAGGCCCACGGGCCCAATCCGGCCCTCCACCTGGTTTTATCCAGCCCAGCACCTTGTTTCTACCCGGTGGCAGCATGGAGCTATCACTTAACTGTTAAGGAATAGTTACATTCACACTGTCCTAAAATTACACTCGGCCCTTTGAAGGCGACCGCGAGGCTGATGGGGCCCCCGGTGACAATGAGTTTGATGCCCCTGACCCAGAGGGTACTAGGCTAAGTGAGGTATGTCAGTCTGAGAAAGACAAACACTGAACGATTTGACTTGTACGTAGAATCCAAAGAATGAAATGAATGAACGAGAAGAACAAAAACGGACTCACAGACACAGAAAACAGACTGGCGGTCACTGGAGCGGCTGGGGGGTGAAGGATCTGGGTGGAAGGGGCAAAAATAGGAGGAGGTACAGGGTGGCAGGTGCAAAAGCAGCCGCAGGGCTGTGACGCGCCGCAAGGGAACACAGCCAAGAACATCGAGATGACCGGGCGGGAGCCGGGCGGGGGCCGATGATACCAGGGGGGGCCTGTGTAAAGTGCGTGATCATCCATCCACAGTGCTGCACGCTGGAACCTGCTTCAAAGTTATAATAAACAGAAACTTCAATTGCCAAATGAGTGAATAAATACCTCCGTGTCCCCAAGAGTGCCGGGGGAGCTTGTACTGCAAGGAAACCAAAATTCAAACGTGTCAGACATTCATTCACTATTTCTACCAGTAGGAGTCGCTACCGAGTGACTTTTCTGCAAGGCCCGCGGATCTGGGTGATGAAACAGACCTTGCAGAGTGTTTTTCTGTTCTTAGCTGGGTTCCTAAAATGGAGCCAAGTAAGTGCCGCCTCCAGTCTAAAAACTAGTTCTAGGGCTTTTGACACAGCCAGGTTACCACAGCATTGCCCACTCGGTGTGGCATATCCAAGGCCAGGGTGCGTAAAGCGCCAACCTAATAGGCACAATGACGGCACAATTAATTCATCTACCCACGCTGAACGACTGAGAAGCGACATTTCTGCTTCATGAATAGTTGCTTTGGAAAACTAATGAAATTCTTCTTTAAAAGCCTGCGTTCGTAAAAGAGTCCTTTGAAGGTCAGTGCCTCTCATGGTGCCTGTAGCCTAATTAAGCGTCCTGACGACGAGGCCCCTGCTGCCACGCCCACGGCCAGGGCATAAAAGCGGCCGGCGCGGACCGTGGCACCCATCACCCGACTCCTTGCCGTGACTCCGCCAGACTCCGCCAGACTCCGCCAGACCCAGCCCACTCGGCCTCCCTCAGCATGTCCTGCAGCCTCAGCTCCGGAAACCGCTCCACTCGCTCCTGCCGGCGGGCCCTGCGCTGCCCTAGCTCCTCCTGTGAGCCTGTCTTCCAGGGAAATGCTGTCTATTCTCCGGGCACCTGCCAGCCGGGCCCCTGCCAGCCGGGCCCCTCTCTCTACGGCAGCTGCCAGGATGCCTACTGCGCACCCACCAGCTGCCAGACATCCTTCTTCCGTCCGAGGACCTCCATCTTCTGCAGCCCCTGCCCGTCCAGCTACTCGGGATCCTTAGGATGTGGCCACACGGGCCTCAGACCCTTTGGCTACGGCAGCCCCCAGGTCCAGTCTCTGGGCTGTGGGCCCAGCTCCTACCGCCCCACTTGCTTTCCTTCTAGAGGTTGCCAGTCCACCTGCGTCCAGCCCGCCTTCAGCTCTCGCTGTTTCGGACCAACTTACTGAGCATCCTGGGTCATCTCAGGGTGGTGCCTGCGATCTCTGAAGCCAGAATACACCTCCGTCCCGAAAGCCGCAACTGCTGACTCCCAGCCGCGCCGGGACTCCCTCTCCAGCTCCTGGAAGCCTGTGACTTGTCGTGGACAAAGTGACCTTGTCTGTGACCTTCTCTGAACCAGACACGTGAGACAGAGCTAATTTGCACTCTTGTGCCAAAGCTCAGATTCGCGTCTGCTGCTTTCTAAGATTCTTCTCCTACTTCTCTCCTAGCATTTGTTCGCATAGCTGTATTTCAGATAAACATGGCATCCAAAATAAACTCATTTCTGCAAGACGAACTATGGTGTTGCATTTGCTGTGTATCCGGCACACGGGGGAGGGGGCGCCATGTCTTCGCCCATCATCACTAGGAGAGATTTCTTTGTTGTCTGCGTTTTGTATGTTCATTACTGTTTTGCTGGATAGGAAATGGGAAATCCAGAGGAGAATTTAAATACAGGGCATTTCTTGCATCTTAAGAGACTCGTATCTCCTCATAGCTGCATTGGCTCATCTAATTGCTTCAGAAATGTTGTTCTCAGTCAGGCGTTTACGGAAAAATGCGCCTTGAGCTCCGACTGCAGAGCAGCCTGGTGCTCAGGAGGGACAGGGCCTCCCGCCTTCATGGAGTTGCACGCATGCCACGCTCACCCACTGTCGCAGAGCCAGGGCACCCGTGGGGACAAAACCCAATGTTTCGGTGGGGACACAGACAACAAGGGCTTCGAACGGCAGGCAGAAATCAGGTAAAACCATCACTGGCAACAGGAAGGGTGAGGCGGCACTCCTCGCCACAAGTCAGTCTGCCGGTCTGATGGGTTAGCGGATCCTCCGAGAAAGGCCTGCCCCTCAGGGCTGGGCATGAAGTAGGTGTACTGGTGAGAACACTTGTCAGGGAAAGTGGGGATGTAGCAGAGGACTCCGGGAGAGCGGTCAGAGCCTGAAGAGGTCAGAACTCAGGGGAGGAGGGAGGGGCGCAGGGAGGGAGTGGGGAAGGAAAAGAAGGAAGGAAGGGGGGAAAGAAGGAGAGGAGAGGGGAGGAGAGAGGAGGAAGGGAAGGGAAGAAAATTGGGTTAGAATAACACTCTTGAGGGGAATTCCAAGAAAGTTTTGGTGCACCACGCCTTAAAGGAACTCCCTGTGTCGCAGAGATGGGCCTTCCTTAGTGCTCCAGCCAAGCTCCGTGACAGGACTCCAGCCGACCTTGGCCTACATACCAGAGCAGGTGCAGAAATGGCAGCTGGAGCTCTCGGTCAGCCATGCGCCTGGCAGCGGGGGCCTGACCACCACCAAGCTTCCATGTCCGTGAGTTATTCTGGTTTTACAGCAGCCGAAGTAGTAATTAATATATGGTGCAATGATCGACAACCCATGGAATTTTCAGGGATTAGGTTCAAAATACCCTGTTTTACTCGCTTGGATGGAAACATCAATTCCCACGTGGCACCCCGTTCGGTGAAGTCATCAAGCGAACGTCTAACCCTGAACCCGCACACCAGCGGCCCCTGAGAAGAACTGGACGGTCCGGTCATCACATCACTCACCTTTCCCTCCTTCCTTCGCTTCTGTCATGGCCCCTCATCACGCTCTTCTTTGTCATCTTTGTCACCCCGCAGGGGTCTGCCCTCTCACCAGATGTCCCCTCTCTTCACCCTTCCCACGCCCCACGGCTCTCACCTCGGTGGGCCTCACTTTCTTTGTCACGATCGGGCTGTCCTGTGCATTCTGAGCTGGTCGGCAGCACCCCTGGCCTCTTCCCACTCGGCGCCGGTGGCACGGCCACCAGCTGTGACAATGCAACATGTCCCCAAACATCCTCTAGGGACAGAATTATCCCCCGTTTATAACCGTGAGTTTACACGAGTATCCTGGCCGTGACCTGTTGGGGGTATTCCGAAGTGCGAACACCGGACCTGTCCCGTATCTGGGCTGAGGGCAGGCCGTGACCTTCAAGCTACCCTACCTACCCCGCACGTGCAGGAAGGGCCGTGGAAGAGGGCTGCGGGTCACTGTGTTTATGCCTCAGAAATCCAAACTGATGCTGAGCTACCCACCGACCTGATAAACACAGCCTGTTAGTGCACGTGAATGTGGTAGTTGTGATTTTGTTTACCATTGCAATTATTGTGTTTGCCATTATAATACTGTGTTCACAATTATATTGTAATTGTGTTTACAATTATAATGACCTGCTCAACTACAATTAGAGGGGGAAATGGTGACATTCTGTGACAAGCTTTGCAGATCTAGAGTTCCCGAGCGGTCCCTTGCGGTCACACCCACCATTTGATCATCCCAGGCCAAGAAGGACAGGAAGACTTGGGTGGTTGTCCTGCTAAGTTTGGAACAAGACCAGCTGAGACCAGCCGCTGGTTCGTAGACTCTGCTTCAATCCAATTTGGGCTTTCTGAGGGCGTTCTCTAATTTGTCTGACTCACGCTGTGTCTTGCACAAAAAGGAGACTGATACTCTTTTTAGTGCCCAGTGGCGGTGGTGGAGTGGACCCTAAGCTACATTTTCTTCGTGGTGAAGCTTTGCAGCTGGGACCACAGGTGTGACTCTCTGAGTATCTCAGCATCTGAATCCAACTGACCAGAAGAGGCTTCACTGACCGTGACCTTCTTCATCCATGTCTACCAAGTGTTTCTGATAACACACTGCTACTCAAAGAGGTTTCCATTTCCAATACAAGAAAACAACTTTGCTTAAACAGGTGTTTATTGGTCCCTGTTGCCAGGGTTTATGCCGGGTTTCGGAGGCTGCATATTCAAGTAATAATATAATAGAATTGACACACAGCTACCAAAGTATTATAAACTGACTGTAACTTCAGTCAGACTGACATAATCTCGTGAAAAAAGAATTAGAAGTTGGAGGGCTCTTCCCGGAAACAGAAAAGCTCAGCTAGGACCCAGAGGACAACACCTTCGGCCAGACAGTGCACACTCGCAGGACAGGAAAGCGGAGGGGACCCGTGTGGGGCACACGCACTCTCCCTTGTCTTCTGTGCGGGAAGAAGGGCTTGACCTGAAACTGGGACGTTTATTTGGCCGTGGGGATCATGCTATCAAAATTGAATCGTATTACACAAGAACAACAGGTCAGTGGAAATTTCTGAGTAGTCATTTTAGGAATTTATTCTTTCACCTAAATTTAATACGCCTTTTGGGGACAGGCTTTTTAAATAAGAACTTTGGTTTGTCTTAGTCAGTATCTCATTTGCAATCACATTTGCCATTCACTCTTTCCCATGTCCCATTTGGAATCCTTTTGGACAGAAAGGTACCAGAAGTATTTCGTAGTTCATGGACTCGATCCTACTTTCCAGCTCCTGCCGACTCACTTGAAGGAAGCTCCCAAGGCAGGAGCTGTTACTTCCAGTGTATCGTTTAAGACAATGTTCGCAGGTGGCTCATTCTTCAGTCAGGAGAGCACAGCAAACCAGATACGAATTAATTATTAAACGTAGAAAACTAACATGCTGCTGTCCATCTCTCAGACGTTGTTCTAATCAACAAAATGCCTGTTCACCACTCATTAGTGTTCCTGTCCCGCCGCTCATTATGTCGAATGCATGTCACACTCCCTGATGGGCAGCAGTGTCCTGCTGGAGACAACGCCATCCTCTCAGAGGGGACGAACGTCCATCTCAGGAGCAGCAGATGCTTTTACTAATGACAATCTCAAGCATGTTTGTGTATAAAGGAATGAAAATATTATTGCATCGCATTTAATAGCAAATTATATTGATCTGATTTTGTTGTTGGCTGAAAACAAGATCACAACGTTTAAAAAGTTTTACTGTAGACAAAAATAAAAATAATTTATGAAAATGGAAGTCATTAGTCTATTCACTTTTATATTATTTTGAAAGACAGTAGTCAAATTTTGTGAGCTCTCCTTTTTAACAATACATGTTCCAGGAATATATACTCTTGTAATTCATAAAACAACATAAAGGGTTGGGTTGGGTATTGGTTCAGCCATTTTTTTCCTACTTTTTTTACTTAAATAAGACATCTGAAGTACAGAGAAATTAATTTGCCCAAGATCACATCACTGCTTAGTAGTCTCCTGAAAACTCAGTGCCCTTTTAAAACTTTTTAAAAACATTACCTTAGGCAAGGAGTAAAAATAAATAAATAAAAGCGCACACATGGTTAACAAATTGCATTTCCACAAATTTATGTTCCAAATCCCAGTAGCCAGTAAAATCAATGTTGAAAGATATTCCCGGTGGAGAGATCAGCACACAAGAAGAATCTCAGAATCTTCATCTGAGCACGTGGATTGCGGGGCTGAGGGAGGAGGATGACCTGAGGGAACGGTGTGGAGGACTCGGCAGCATCCACAGCAAAGCGGGGTCCTCCCTGAGCACAGAGTCCAGCGGGCTGTGCCAGACGCCTAAGGCAAGAACAGGCTTTCTGTGTGTGACACGGTGCGTCCCCAGTGAGCCCCTGGCCACCACGTTCCGCAAAGGTTTCTAAGTATTGTCATAGTGACCTCAGTGGCTGGGTTTTACATAATTCTAGAGGGAGCACATTAAGAACCAGCAAGAAAATCAAGAATATGAGACTTTTTAATTTTGTCCTTTCAAATGTCATGCTCTGAATATTTTTGCTGCGTATTGGAAGACTAATGAAAGTCTGCAGTGATAAATCCAGATTTTAATGACAAATTCCACATTACTCAAGCTCACGGTACCAGGCTGCTGTGAAGGTGTGGTCCATCAAGGCAAATTTATTCTAGTCCCTTAAAAATCAGGATATCTGCCAATTTTGTACAAACTCTATTATAAGGAATTAGAACTTATTTGGTTTATTTGTTGTCCACCCAATCCCCAAAGATACCCTGCATTTCCATGTGAATGCATAACTATTCGACACTTATATTTTAAATATGATGCACGCACAACCATTTTACATGCGAGACCAGTTCATATTTGATGTATTAAATGAGTTCTAAGAATAAAACTTATCATGAGCTCTAGTAAACATGGAAATGTTTTCCTTTTTAAAAGTGTTTTCTTAAACTGATAAAACAAAAAAGAAAGAAAGAAGGAAAGAGAGGGAGTGAGGGAAAGAAAGAAGGAAAGAAAGAGAGGGAGTGAGGGAAAGAAAGAAAAAAGGAAGGAAGGAAGGAAGGAAGGAAGGAAAGAAAGAAAGAAAGAAAGAAAGAAAGAAAGAAAGAAAGAAAGAAAGAAAGAAAGAAAGAAAGAAAGACAATTTTTATGGAGAGGCCGAGATTCCGAGCATCCACGTTCTTGGGGAAGGGCGACTTACAATTTTGTCTCTCAGGCTCCACACATTATTGCTGAGAAACTACTTCACTATTTTTGTATGGATTTTCTTACATGGGGTGACTTTTCTGTCACGTGAGCTAGTGGACTTCGGTGACTTGACTCCTAGGCTCAGCTTCTTCATTTTCATAATTGGATAAAACCCATGTAATTGACAGGATTAGTCTAGGGATTAAAGGAGATATTATATTTCTAAAGCCATTTATTACCCAAAGGAAGGTGGCTGGCCAGTGGTAGGTCCTCCCTGCTGTCCTTTTCACTCGCTTTAATGTACTCGCCCTAAACCGTGGGGATTTCCCGGCTGGAGAGCTAACCGGCGTGCACTGAATGTCACCGCGCGAACGGGCGCTGTGGCAGCCGGTCTGCAGAGATGAAAAGGCAGTGTCGCTCTCAAACAACTCACACGGGGGTTAAGACGAAGTCGGAGAAAGGCGGGAAACCCCGCCGGACTCAGTGCATTCGAGACAATGGGCTCCGCGTTGCTCAGGAAGCCATGCGTTTCCCCGGGATGTGAGGTTAAAACGGACCCTTCCCACGGGCGTTTTATCACTTCTCCCTTGTCGTCGGAGCTTCAGAACAGCTCTCCTAGCAGAACACCCACAGCACCCGACACAGCGCTTCCCGGGGCCGTCAGCTCAGGGGTGACAGGGGCAGGTCTTGGGGACCAGGGGCTTTCATTCGTGGGACCCTGACCCCT
Source organism: Anoura caudifer (assembly GCA_004027475.1). Taxonomy (NCBI): domain Eukaryota; kingdom Metazoa; phylum Chordata; class Mammalia; order Chiroptera; family Phyllostomidae; genus Anoura; species Anoura caudifer. The sequence continues at coordinate 14,394 of PVKU01013381.1, read as the reverse complement.
GCTAGACCCACATTTCCCTTCTGAGCCTGATATTCTCTCTCTCTCTCTCTCTCTCTCTCTCTCTCTCTCTCTCTCTCTCTCACCAACCTTCAAAACTAATGTATGAGATGACCGTGCAATTTCTATCCCATCCAATTTCATTCTGTTCCATTATTTCCCATTAAGAGAAGCCTGAAAACAGTCATCAATAAACGGATTTGGTGACCCACCAATGATGCCAGACTCACATTGAACGCCCTTGCGATGCCCACAGAGGGGGTATTGCGGCGGCTAATCTCATGTCTGCCAGCTGGACCGTGCCTCAGATTTCCCATTCCCTTATGTAACAGCCCATGGTCTCTCTCTCTCTCTCTCCCTCCCAGCAAGTGAAGCAAAATTCTTCTTCAACTGTGGGTCAGCTATGGGCCACTGGATGTCCACAGAAGCAATCTTAGATTCCTGGAAACTTTTTACGAGATGAACTTGCACACCTTGGACTGAAAGATAGTTGAGGAGAAATCAATGAGGCATCACCTCACACCTGTGGGAATGGCTGTCGTCAATAAATCAACAAGCAAGTGTTGGTGAGGACGGAGAAGAGGGACCCCTTCTGCACTGTTGGTGGGGATGCAGATGGCACAGTACCTTCCACTGAAAGTAGAAGCAGCCACCTGTGCCCTCCACGTTCACCGAGCGCTGTTAGCCACGCCCACAACATCGAAGTGACCTGCAGGCCCATCAGCCGATGCGTGGGCGAAGAAAAGGCCACATGTGCAAAAAAAGAATGTCAGTCCGCCTTTAAAAAGAAGGAAATCTCCCCTCTGTGACCACGTGGATGAGCTGGGAGGACATCATGCTAACTGAACAGACTCAGAAGGACAGTTACCACACGATCCACTTAAACGAGGAATCCGTCCGACTCAAACTCATAGAAGGGTGGTTGTCGGGGCTGAGACCGAAGGGGGGGGAGGGGTATCCATCCGAGGATGACAAGTGTGAGCCATGAAATGTGACTGCATCCTGGAGATCTCTACGGCAGCGTGCTGCAGTTAACAATGCTGTCTTGTTTACTTAAAATCTGCTAAGAGGGTAGATCGTGTTCGGTGTTGCCATCATCATCATCACCACCATCATCCTCACCCCAAGGGTGGAGGAAGCCTCCCTGGGCGATGGATAGGTTCATGGCACAGGGAGTGGTGATGGCTTCACGGAGGTGCACTCAACCGCAACGTGGATCGCAGCCGGCTTTGTGTATCTCAGTCATACTTCAATAAAGCGGTTGATAAAAATGAAAGCAAGCAAAGCAGGGAAGAATTGCTCCAAATAAGGACTAACAGCGCTAGGAGATTTCTCTTAGGTTTAGAAATTAATACAAATGTCAAGCCCGAGTCAGGGCACTTCACAGTGTTATTGGAACATCGCTTGTGTAAACAGGAGTTTATTAAACTTACCAGAAGCTGGTTTTAAACAGGAGATGAAAGATGAATGTTGAGCTTCATTCCCGGTGAGCAAGCAGGTGCTTATCCAAAACTAGCTCACCCCTCCTTCGCTGACAATTTCCCAACATTCGCATAAAAGAGTGAAAGCAATTTAGCAAAGCGTCCTTCTATTTTCTCTGCACTTCTCATTTTGATTTCTGAGGACTCAACCCTCTTCCTTCAGGGCTCAAAGAAGAAATGCAGCTAAAAAATAATGTCTTCGTAATTTCAGCGACACTGGCAGATAAATGCTCAAGCGGAGACATTCGACTTCAGTACTTTATCAGCTTGTGGAAAAAAATGCACTCCTTTTTCTTCTTTCCCCTGCTTTTAGGTTTGAGTCCCCAAAACCTTTCAGCTCTCTAAGGTTGAATGTATTCCTCCCTAGTGTTACGCTGATGAAGATTCACGCAAATTCTGCAGGTGAATCGCTTGCAAGGGATGTTGCTCACGTAATTCAAAATCAAATATAAACACGCCTGTGCATTTGTTCAAATGCAGACATGCAATAGTTATGAAAAATGGAGCTCTTTTTGACACTTGTATTTTCTGTCTATTCTGTCAAAGAATATTTGAGTTGGTTCTGTGTTCCTTCTATCATTAATTTAGAGATATAGCATGCCATGGGAAGAAGTTAAGGACGCAAACACGTTGGAAATGGATTCTTTTCTCTCTCTTTGGTAAAGGACATGTTTAATTGAAATGTTAGAGGGAAGAATAAGAAATATGAGCAAAGGGGATAAGACAAAGTGACCTAAGGCGGATATGATGAAGGAAGGAAGTGGCTCAGTGGATTGAGCACCAGTGTATGAACCTAAAGGTCACCGGTTCGATTCCTGGTCAGGGCAGATGTCTCAGTTGTGGGCCAGGTCCCCAGTTGGGGGGGGGGCGTTCAAGAGGCAAGTGATTGATGTAGCTCTCACACATTGATGTTTCTCTCCCTCTCTTCCCCCCTCTTCCCCTCTCTCTAAAAATAAATAATTTTTTGAAAAGAAAGTCAATGAGACTGAGTGATCTTGGCCACTACCGCCTGTGACCGAGGGGCAACACCTTGAGTGGACTTCATGGAGGGAGAAACCTCTGGCCCCCTCCCCACGTGCGTGCACAACTCGGGGGGGGGAGGGGCTTTCGTGTGAAATCGCACATTTAAGGGGCGAACTTTTCACAGCTTTGTTGAGACATGATTGGCGAATCCCAATCATCACACCCCTTCCAGGTGTGCAATGTGATACTTCCATGTGCATGTATGTTGTAAAATGATTGTCATAGTCAAGCTAACGAGTATATTTAGCGCCTGCCTCACTTTTTATGCTCGGAGCACCGGAGATTTGCCCTCTTAGCAACTCTCAAGCGCACACAATTATTAACTGCGATCCTTGTGCTGTGCACCAAGCCTGCAGGACTCACTCATCCTACCACCAGCGGCTCAGACCTTCGCCGGTCACCTTCCCGTGTGACTCCACCGCCGCCCCCGAGCACCATCTGTCTCTCTAACCCCGGGTGCGGCGTTTTTAGATTCCACATGCAAGTGATATTATAAAGTATTTCTCTTTGTGTCTGGCTTATTTCACTTCACGTAATGTTCTCCGGGTTTCTCCACGTTGTTGCCAACGATGCGGTCTTAAATGGTAGATTTTTTAATTTACATTCAAATGAATGGATCCCAGGTGATTAAATCTGAGGCCAGCCAGCTTAACTGCTAAGCACCATATAACTTAAACTCATCAAAAAGCATATGTTCACCTTTTTATTTTTAGCAACAAATGCCAGTTCATAAAGGGAAAGAAACTGTCTAGAAAATAAAAGTTTGTTAATCCAAGTTATTGCAAGTCGTGAATTTAAATACTCTCTAGATTCTTCGGCAAACACTGCAACATAGCATTTTTTATGGCTTTGTACTTTCTGCAAAGCTGGAGAAATGTATTTGACTTAAAAATTGTAGCGTTTTCCTTACAGATTTTATAGGTTATCTATCAGGTAATCAGACAACTGAGAGAGATGGATAATCAACCTTCAGGAAATGTTTTTATGATAAAATAAAAAATTATGAAGGCATATATATTCGGTAATAATCTAATAGCCACAAGAACTCTTAACCATTCGTCTCAATCCAAAAATATACTTTTTAAGGCTTTTGGCTCTATTTTCTAAAGACACTCTGCTCCACAGTGATGGCCAAAACAGGGTCACAGACTGTAAAAACATCTCAGTTAGCCCCTCTTCTGGCAACGCGGGGAGTGAGGCGCAGCCGCTCCGAAAGCAGCAGACGGACGCGAGCACACGCAGGGGATGCTGCGCGGTGGCGTCTGCACCGAGTTGCTCGGGAATGGAAGTCGGACAAACTGACTCCGCAGATACATCACCACCGAAGGCGCTGCAGACGACCTGTCATCGTGTCCACAAGGCACCAGAAGACGACGTGTTTCTGCTCAGAGTTGAGAGACTGTCGTATCCGCCGCATCATTTAAGTGGCGGAGACAAACCACGGTCTCCCAGTCAGGACGATGGGCGTCCATGGGGACAACGTGCACGGCTACCGAAAATAAGAAATCACGGCTCATTTAGAAGATCCATTCACCACGAAAGAAGCATAACACTCAGAAATCATCGCTTTTTGCAACAATAAGTAGGTTCGATGTGAAAATACGGAGGACCTCATGCCTCACACAGTCAGTGTGAGGGACGTAAACGGAGTATTGGGGTCAAGGTCAAGCAAATGTCAAGGCGTCGCTGCGCAAACGTGACCGCAAAGCTGAGGGAGCTGCAGGTGAAACCGGATTTCTGAACTGAAGAGTGAGTGCAGTCACCCAGGCGGAACCGGGGGACGAGGTGCGGTAAGCCTGGCGTTTCTTTGCCGTTAGGTCCTGATTGAGATGAGGTTGCTATTTCTTCTGTATTCATATGTCTTTTACCATAAACGCAGATTTTCTCAGCCCAGATGCTGAATATCTAGTGCCTCAAAAATGTGAGAGAAAAAATGAAAAATACATGGCCGTGTTGCTCTACATGTTGCAGATCGGCTTTTCTGAATGTTTGTGTGGACGGACTTGCTCTCATTGCTGGAGTCTCTCACTGGAGTCCCACGCTGCTTCCGCAGCCCGGTCGCTCGTTTGCGGTTTTCAGTTTTAAATATCAGCATAAAAAATGCTGCCCATGACAACAGAATGCCATCATTAGGAAGAATACCCTGGTGAAACTTCCTCCAAACATAACTAACTCTGCCACCTCCTCATGAGGCTGCCCCACGAGGCTGTTTCTCCTTCCCCATGGAAACCTTCTCCTGCAGGGCCAACCGGAGGCGGGGATTAAGCCTCCTGGAAGACAGCAATGGGATCCGTAAGGCGTCAAAGTTGACATTTATTCTATAATTAAACACTGAATGGGTCACACTACAATCATTTGGGAGGGGGCGGGAATGTCTGTCTTTAAAGCTCCTGGTCTACAAATATCAAAATAGTTCCCAATGATGGGGCAAAGGTGGTGTTAACTCCGTGAGCCCAAGGTGTTAGCAGCTTGTTCCTGGGTGTTGAACTGATCACCGAGGGTGGATTCCCTTCCTGACCACACAGAAGCCGGAATACTGCCCTCACCTTGCCATCCCAAGTCCTTGTTGTCACGGCCAAAACACAAAGAGCGGCTTAACCCACCGAGTTTGCAATGCCCTGGCCGCGCTGGGTGGCCGCCGGGCCCTCGGCGACCCGCGCTCGGTCTCTGCCGCAGGGGTGAACGTCGCAGGGCAGCAAAAGCTGAGCTACTTGAGCTCCGGCGTCACGCTGCACAGCGGCCTTCCAAGTCCCCCCAAGTGGGCGCGGTACGGCGCCAGGTCCTCCAAACCCTTCCCTGTCCCCTCGATGCCAGCAGGCCTGCTGCATGCTAGCGTGTGCTCACTTCGTGTTCCCTTAGTCAGCGGGTGCCTGTTCGAGGTGGCTCCGTCCTCGAAGCCTGCGCTTCCTCCTGACCCTGCTTAGATTCCCATCAACTCGTTCCACAACTCGAGGGAGCAGCGCAACCGAATTTCAGGAGATCGGTGGGGCTCACCGGCCGTGCGGGGGTGCCTCTGAGAGCCTGCGAAGGAGACGTTCAGGGTGCAGGTCGGGACTCACAGCCGACCGCTGGTAGAGGGTTCACCACCCGGCCGACCTGTGGGCACCCACGGTATTATCACACCTTGGCGACAATAATGGGGAGAATAGTGTTTATTCACACTTACTACGTAGCGTGAACTTTAGATGCGTGAACTCATTGAACACGATCTTCCCGTGTGGTAAACACTAGGATTGCCCTCGGTTCTCAGCGAGCCGAAGGGTCAGCAGAGCCACAGACGCCGCAGGTGCTGAGCGTGCAGGCTGGGCTTGAACTTAGGAAAGCAGACGCGAGGGCCCGGGTATTCCCATGGGACTGCATGGCCGGTTCCAGGAGCTTTCCGGGAGGGGAGTAGGGAGGGGAGTGGGGTAGACCCTTCTCCACGAGGTTTCCTACAACACGCTGAGATCGACTAAAACCTGGGGGCGGGCGTCACTTTTGTAGAGGTTTGGATCTTCGCTGCCTCCGCGCCCATGTCCTGTGCTCTCGGCCCTTCCCCCGCCACGTCTGCTCCCAGGAGCTCACTCCCGTGGGCTCCCAGCCTGTCACTGTCACCACATGTGAGACTGTCCTCTTGACACCAACGTCCAGTCCAGATCCGTCCCTTCACTTCCTCCCAACGCACGTGTGTGCACACACGTGCACCGTGCCAGGGAGGGTTGAGGAGCGACGTGCAGCCTGCCCCCCCCTAGGGAGTCCGGGAAGTACCGGGATTGTTCTCACCGTATCCCATGTCAGGGCCCCGAGCGTTAAGTGGGGATCTGATCTGATTTAGGGGAATTTTCACCCTCTGGATCTGCGATGTTCAACCTTTTTCATCTCGGGCACACACAAACTAATTACGAACATTCCGCGCACACCAAAAAGCACAATTTTTGCCAGCTTGATTTAAAATAATAGGTGTGATTTTGATTCATTCACACCAGGTGGCTATTGCTGTGTTGGCTATTGTCACTTTTTTTTTAATCTGACAATCTAAGGGAAAAAGAGGTCGGTGCCCCTGAAGACATAGTCAGGTGTCGTGGGTTTTACAAATTCTTGCTGCACAGGGAAAATCGCTGGTCTACAGAAAACCGGAGAAACTGTTTGGCAGGTGTATCCAGCAGGGTTCTCCAGGTGAATAAACCAGTGGTATACACACAAACTCACTCTCTCTCTCTCTCTCTCTTTCATAGTATATTCCTATTAAACTACGACACTATTGTATACTATATGCCATAAAGATGGTGGCAATGGCTTAGAAATTTCCTTTCACGTCTTCGCTCTCCCGAGACCTCTGGAGCCTTGGAGGAGACAGGTGGAGAGAGTTGAGTTTGGGCCCCGTGCTCTGGTACAAGTGACCCCTGGGGTGGGGTTCGAGTAATTTACTGTCCTTGTGCTGTGCATGCACTGTGCGCCCAGGAAGCACCCTGGTGTTCCCTAGGAGCCGTTCAGAAGCGTTTAGCAAATTATCTCAGTTATAATTTCACCATAAAAGTGTAGCCTAAAACCAACAGAGCTGACAATGGGAATACATCAAGTTCAACAGCCATCAAGTCACCCAGCGGGGAGCAAAACGGGAAAGTAAGACGTCACGCCGTGTGAGTCGGGAAGGAACGTCCGCGGGGCAGGCGCGTGAGGTGCGGTAAAGACAGACTTCGCCGGAGCCGCTCGCTACCGCGCGGGAAAGACCAGGCAACGCCACAGAGCATGACAAGCGCAGCCGTAGAAAAGATAAAACACCTGGAAAGAATATCGTTGATCCCAGACTGGCTTTTCTCTTTCTGAACCGTGGTATGAGAGTGATTTTTACATGCTAGGCCTTGAAGGGTGAGGAAGTGTTTCTATTGAACGAAATAGACAAAGAAAGTTATTACAAGGAGATCAAAGTTTAAAGGCAATAATAACAGTTAAAGCGAACACCTCTTGTTTGTTCCGTGTCTGGTCATTCTCCTGTGCTTTGCCGAGATTAGCTCATTGAATCCCCGCCATGTTACAGGACAAACAATCGAATCATCTTCTTTTGCAGATAACAGAAATGAGAATTAGTGCGGTCAAGGGAATTGCGCCAAATCATGGATTTAGTCAACAGCTGAGTTGATATGGCCGCCCAGGCGGTCTGGGTTTCTGGGCCTCTAACCATGAAGGTAAGAGCTGAAGGTGGGAATGGAGCGACCGCTGAGTGAGACAACAGCTCATAGAAACTACTCTGAGGACAAGGAGAAAAGTCGCTGAGAGGCGCGGACTCGGCGAAGAAGAAGCTGGGATCTCGTCGAGGAAGATTTCGATGGCAGAGTGAAGGACAACTGGTAATCAGTTCATGAGCAGAGCAGAGAAATGAAGGATTATTTTCAGGACTGGCTTTCCAGGCTTGGAGTGCCGGGTGGACGGAAGGGCCGGATCGGGGGTCGGGAAGCAGCGCGGCCCGCTCAGGAGAAGCGTAATCTGAGGATCTGAACCGCCGAGTTCCGGTCTCCTCCAGAGACACGTTTGGAAACATGCTTCAGACAGAAAAATATTGGGAGAAAGGCCAGATTGGGAAGGGTGATCAAATAAAAATACGGAGTTCCAATCAAACGCACATTTCAGATAAATGAAAAATGGGGGTGTAAATATATTCCATGCAATGCTTTGCTCATTCTTATTTTTAAGATGTATTTTTGTTGATCTGAGATTCACGTGTCTCAGGTTGCACTGCATTTGGTCTGGCTTCCCTGCGGACTCGAGAGGCGACCCTGCGGGCCCCGCCCCCTAACCCCGCTGTAGGGGAGAACCCTAGACCTGGGGTCCGGGGCAGAAGGCAGGGGTGACCCCGTGGCCCACAGGCTCTCCGCCGTAGAGCCCTGTGGTGTCCTCCCCACCAACTCCAGCTCAGCCATGCCGCGTGCTATGGCCAAAAAAAGGAGACAGGATCAGGGGTGCCCCAGCGCTGGGTGTGGGTGTCTGTCTTACTCTCACTCCCCAAGTCGCCAGGACAGCGCGCCTGCTCTAGCCCACGGGAGGAGGGGAGGCAGGTGGGATGGGCCTCTTGCCCGCTTGCCTAAGCCGACCTGCGGCCACCCCGGGGGCGCTGGTGAGGCCCGCACAGCCCCATCATCCCTCAGCCCTGGGGGGGGATACGCGCTGCTCTCGTTCCCGCACAGACTCAGGGTTTCCGGGTGCTCCTCAGGCGGCAAAGTTACACCGGCATTTGCGTGGCTTCCTCCTAACCACCGTGTTCTCAGGTGCGGGGACTGGGTGGGGCTGAGGCTGAAAGCGCTCTAGCCTTGAACTTGCCTGCATTGTCCCACAGCTCACGATTTCAGAGCCTGCAGCAGCGATGTGAGCTCTCCAAGGGCACTTTTTGCACTTGCTCACTGCACTAGCAATGCCATCTCTCGAGGTCTGAAGCTTGGGTGCGTCAGGCATGTCAGGCCAAGCAGAGTTGAAATGGAAGATGCTTACAATGAAAATAAATGCTTATTTTCCATGAATGGAATTATAATTCCGTTTTTAGTTTTTTTTTGAGGAAGCTCCATCAAGTTTTCCACGGTGGCTGCCCCAATCTGCGTTCCCACCAACAGGACACAGGGTCCCCTTTCCCCACATCCTCTCCAGCACTTGTTGTTTGTTGATTTGTTTATGATGGCCATTCTGACTGGTGTGAAGTGGTATCTCCTTGTGGTTTTAATTTGCGTCTCTCTGGTGGCTAACGAGGCTGAGCATCCTTTCACATGTCTCTGGATCCTCTGTGTGTCCTCCTTGGAGAAGTGTCTGTTCAGGTCCTTTGCCCATATTTTAATTGGACTGTTTGTCTTCCTGGAGTGGAGTCGTGTGAGTTCTTTATATATTTTGCATATCAAACTCTTTTGTGAGGTGTCATTGGCAAATATATTTTCCCATACAGCTGGTTCTTTTTTCATGTCGTTGGTGCTTTCTTTATCCATACAGAAGCTTTTTAATTTTACGAAGTCCCATTTGTTGATTCTTTCCTTTGTGTGCCTTGCTCTAGGGGACATATCAGTGAAGCTATTGCTGCTATGAGATTTTCCTGCCTATGTTCTCCTCTAGGACTTTCCTGGTGTTGCAACTCATATTTAAGTCTTTTATCCACCTTGAGTTTATTTTTGGGTATGGTGTAAGTCGCTGGTTGAGTTTCATTTTTTTTTGCATGGAGCTGTCCAGATCTCCCAACACCATTTGTAGAAGAGGCTATTTTTACTCCACTTTATACTTCTTCCCCCTTTATTGAATATTAATTGACTGCAGGGACTTGGGTTTATTTCTGGGCTCTCTGTTCCGTTCCATTGATCTACGTGTCTGCTCTCCTGCCAGTACCAGGCAAAGCCAAAGGAGGGTAGGACTGAGGGTGGGAGGGGGTGGTTCAGGGGAGAGTTGGGGGGGGGAAATGGAGACAAGTGTACGTGAACAGCAATAAAAACAAAGATTAATTATAATTAACAGAACTCTTAATTTAACGGAGAATCTGGCGTAGGAATAAAAACCAACAGGTGGCCGCGGTCACGGATTTACTCAGTCCATCTTTCGTGAAGCACCCACCTCCCACGGGCCAGGCAGCGCTCCGGGCACCGAGGGTCCCTGGGCCAGTGAAGGGGCCTGAGTCCCTGCCCACGCGGGGTCTGTGTGAGTGCACAAGCGCACACACACTGCACCCACGGGGAGCGAGCCAGCCCGAGGAGAACGCCAAGCTGTGGGAGGGACAGGGGGCCCCTCGGGCAGGTGGGAGACGCAGTCCAGGGCCTGTGGGGTAAGGCAGGGGGCGTCCCAGCAGGGGTGAGAGTTGGTGTATTTTAACCCTGATTGGGTCTCATTATGAGACGTGTCGAGCGCCCCATCCGAGCCGAGGACAAAGGCAGCTGTGGGAGGAAGACTGTGGGCTGTTTAGGGAATTACACAGGTTTTTCCGGTTAATTTTACTGAGCCTCGCAGCTGCTGGGGCCCAGCTTCGCGGTCCCCGCTCTGTTGCAAACTGACTTCTCACTGAACTAGCGTCTCCATTTCCGCACCAGACTTGTTCTGTCGGTGACAGCGACGTCGAGCACCAGGCCAGGAAGACACGCGAGGAGCCATCCGGACAAAGGGATTAACGGGCGAGGGCGGCTGCGAGTCCTGGAAACCAGAGAACAGAGCAGAGGGAGCAGAGGGACGGTCCCAGTGCCAGTGACAGATGATGACAAGGGACATTAGAGCACGGGTGACCGTATGCACGCAAGGAGGTAGCCCAGAACAGGTGTGCTTCTGGACACGTCGCCGGGTGTGGACCTCAGAGAGCAGGCGCGGGAGGCCCCGCCCAGTTCCGGCCTGCGCGGCTGTGTGCGTCCCGCTGCCACTGCCTGGAGCACGAATCCGCGCGGTTTCTAGAGCCCACGCCACGGCAGGCGCTTGGCAGCAGCACCACTGAAAACGCCCCCCCCCCCACGGGAAGCTCGGCGTCCCCACGTGCATCCCTAGAGCCGCGGAGAGCGCCACAGCGTCACCTGGCGGTGCGAACTGGGAGGCCAGCAGTTACGCTGCGGGGAGCCTGCGCGCGCGCGGGTCCGGCAGAGGTGACGCCGGCCTGAGTGTGGTGGTCGGAAGGGTGATGAGGTGGGTGTGGTGACCTACAGTCTCCCTTTGAGCGCTTCACCTAGAATGTCCCCGTGGCGTGCTGGAGTGCGAGACGGGTACGTTACAGGAGGACACGCTGATGATTTTGCGATTTAAGGTTTGCCACAAAAAGGGGCGTTATCCGTGCCAGACCCTCTGTGTGTGCGTGTGTGTGCGCGCGCGCGCGTGTGTGTGTACACACGCCTACATTTTATGCAAACTTGAAAAATGGATAAGGGGGCCTGAATTCTTATTCCATATGCATACATGATAATAAATTCCCCAAACAGCCTTTGCAAAGTAAGAGAAGCGTTTTCCATTGATTAAAGGGTTTTTACATTGATTTTCATCATGAGGTTTCTCACCACCAATTGAGAGCCGTGCTGCGAGGTGGTTACAACAGTCGTCCCTCTAAAACCCTCTGGGGGGGGTAAGAATTTTTCCTTTTGCGTCCATGTTTCAAGCAATTTCCCCCCCCCCCCCAGTTTCGTGCCGGACCACTCATCCTGCACCCTAACCGAGGCACGCTCTCCGCGAGCGCACCAGGGGTACCCGGGCGTTTCCGCGCCTTCTTCAACGTGAAGACCTGCATTTCCCGTCAGGCGTCTTCCCCTCCGCGCTCATCAACAAGAACTGCGCGCTCGAGCGCTGTGCTGCCATCAACAAGGTCTCCCGACAGAACCGTTCTTAGCGATTGCAATTTAGAAAAACATGTTTCCGACCCCCAATCTCCCAACAACCAAAGCAAGAACGTAAAAGTAGCTTTGGCGACTGGCTTCTAAAAAGCCATAACATTCGGGACGGTCGCTAATTGTGTTTGGGCACAAATCAAATGGAAAAGTTTCTGGACTGTTCAAATCAAAAATTAAAAAAAAAAAAAGGCCTTCCGGGAAGGCCGGCACTTGGGTGGAAGGGCGCGGTGGGCAGCCGGCCTGGAGACGCCGCTGGGCTGAGCGATCACAGGTCTGCAGTCCCAGTGACGGTTCTCCGAAAGGGCCACACCGTGCGTGTTTACCAGGCCAAGCTTCAAATGCCCTCAGCTCTCGGGTACTTACATCCCTCGGAGATCAAACCGGTTCGCATGTTGTTAAATTTTAAACGATGAAAGATAAAGGATCAGAGACGGACCCTTACGCTGAGGCCCCTTCTGGACAGAGCGTCAGACAATAATGGGAAGCATCTTCTGTTCCATCCGGGGGGTTGGGAGGGCCAGGCGTTACCTCGCAGGAAGGCGATGTCCCGGGCAGGGTCCGCAGGCCCTCGGGGGGTGAAGCCTCGGGGTCTAACGCCTGGGACGCTCGCTCACTCTGCCTCTCACCCAGCCCCCCAGCCAGGGGAGCCACGGCCCGGCCTGCGAGGTCTCCCACTTGGCTTTGTTCTCTCGCCGCCCTCGAGCGGCTTTGCAATTTGAAATCTGAACGCCTCGCAGGTAACCCGGGAACAGTTCCTCCGTGGGGGGCTGTTCCCACAAGGGAACGTCCCTCCGGCCGTCCATAGACGGGCGCAAAGGATTCCCAGGCCACCAGTGCAGGGTCCAGACTGGCCACGTGGGCCACACCTCGGAACAGGCGGTCCTGGGATGTACCAGTGGCCGAAGGGCCCCCGGGGGCGCCCCACCCGCTGCGTGGCCTGCGGTTCCCAGCGGCCACTCCACACGCGACCCAGTGGGAGGAGCCTGAACACCAGTCCCTTTGGGCATGTGATGACCTTTCTCGGTGACCACGGACGCGGAAGGAAGGGGGCAGGACCCCCGACACCACAGATGGGGGCTGGCAGAGAGAGGCGCTGACCCGTGGGGTGATATCTCGTGTGCTCACGAGGGTGGGCTTCATGCCTGCATCCGTTGGTGAGAATGTCTGTGCACTAGGAAGAGCCCCATGGGGGGCCACCCCACTGCTGTCGTCCCCAGAGCCCTGCCCCCGCGCTCCCACGCCTGGCAGCCCAGCTCCGTGGACCAGCCCGGGGACCTTGCAGACGCCGACTGCGGAGGGGTCGCCCCTGCCCAGGGAGCTGGCGGCGCATCCTGACCTCCCCTCCTCCGCTTCAGGACACGGGCTGTGAAAGAGCAAAGGCCCCTCGGAGAGGCCGGGCGTCCAAATATTCAGTGGGGGCGGGGCAGGGGGGTGAGACACAGGGCACAGAAAACAAGCTGTGCTGCAATGGTGGTCACCCCCCGTTCCCGGCTTGTCCAAACCCCCAGGGCGCGCCACCCAAGAGAAACGGAAGGTGAAGGAGTAACTGTGGGCTTATCCCTCCGTGGGCACACGTGTGCCGTCTGGTGGGAGACCAAGCGATGGGGCAGGCGGTGCCTGTGGGGCCCAGGTGTGTGGCACACCCCTCCCCTGCTCCCCAGTTCGCTGGGGCCCTGAAACTGCTCTTAACACAGACTCACAGGAAAGGAGGCGTTTCCCTCACAGCCAAGGGGCACAGAAGGATGTCAGGTGGCACCGAGACATGCTCGGTGATTCCAGGGAGTCCCTAGGGATGTGCAGGGAGGCTGGTGCCCTGAGTGAGTGGACCGGGCAAGTGACTTTCATTGAGCCTTGAGCCACCCCCTGAACATTCTCACGCTTGTATAACACAGCAAACTGGAAACATCCTCATCGTACCATACCGAATAACAAGAACAGAAACATCACATTAAGCCTAATCATTTAACTTTTCAGTAATCGATTTATGAGACAAACGCAAAATACAAGCGCTCTCTGGCATCTAGCTAGACAAATAAGACCACCACCGTGGTGACCAGAAGCGTCAACCAATGGAATGGTTATTTGTGTGGAATGTACAGCTAGATGACGGCTTTGTGGGCGGAATGTTCCAGGTGTCCACAGGGGCAGATTGACGTTGGATGCACAGCGCTCCGCGAGAAGTGGGGTGAGTATTTTGGGAATGAGAGCACAAGGTAGGACCAAACAGCTTGGAGGTTTCCCACCTGTGACTAATTTTAGCACTTTTTTAGTAGGTGCCATAGACTCCGTATCCCCCGTAGAAGGACGGGCACCAGCAACCATGTCTGTAGCCTCCGTAGCCACGTCCGGAGCCATACCCCAGGCCACCAAAGCTGCCGTAGCCGTAGCCCAGGCCACTGAAGCCACCATAGCCGTAGCCCAGGCCACCGAAGCCACCATAGCCGTAGCCCAGGCCTCCGTAGTAGCTGCCGTAGTAGCTCATGGTGTCAGGAGAGAGAGTGTGTCTGCTGTTCAAGGCAAGATCTGAGTGTGTCTGTCAGCGAGTGTGCAGGGGCCCTTATATACCCTGAGCAGAGCATGCGGTCGCACACGTGCCT
>PVKU01013380.1:0-29274 GCA_004027475.1 Anoura caudifer | reverse complement strand
GCTTGGCGTGCTCCGTGTAGGTGACGGCGTCCCGGATCACGTTCTCCAGGAAGACCTTGAGCACCCCGCGGGTCTCCTCGTAGATGAGGCCGGAGATGCGCTTGACGCCGCCGCGGCGGGCCAGGCGCCGGATGGCGGGCTTGGTGATGCCCTGGATGTTGTCGCGCAGCACCTTGCGGTGGCGTTTGGCGCCGCCTTTACCGAGCCCCTTCCCTCCTTTGCCACGACCAGACATGTTCCCAAAGCTCAGACAAATACCGAACAGAGCCTGGGGAAAGCAGCAGCCCAATTATATACGCGGAGTGCGGACCTAATTGAAAACAGGAGGCACGCAAGAACTTCCGCTGGCTGTAGGCCCGCCTCCCCGCGAACCAGCGCCACATGACGTCACCGCGACAGGCGTTCCCCCTCTCCCGTTTCCGCCTCACTTCCGGGGTCCCCGTATCAGCATTTCCCGAACTTTTAACCTTAAAACTCAAGAAACTTACGTTTGTTCCTGTAGAAACGTGGAAACCTGCAGAGGATCGTATGAGGTTATGTGAGCCAAACTGACCCGAGAGGGAGGTAAGATCCGGAGAAAGTTTTGTTTATTCTTTTACTCATCCGCTAGGAGGGAGGATTACAAAAAGGTGCGAGAAAGCAAGGTGCAGGAGAGTTAATAACCTGCCCCTTTAGGGGTTTGTGGTCAGCTCACTAATTTATTACAGAGCCCCTTTTCCCTTCACACATTTCGAACTGATTCTCTTCTGCTGGTTGGAGGCGGCCGCACCTTAGTGGGAACGCGCGTCCCTCGGCCCGATTTTTCTGCCCCTGGGGCTCTCCTGTTCCCGCAGCAAAGCCTTTCCAACCAAATCCCTTGCTCCGCCCCTCCCACGCCCTCAGGAGTCTCAAATCGGTCAGACGCCCCTCCACACCAAGCTGGGAAATCTGACCAAAAGGGTGTTGTTCTTCCTGAAGGCGAGGCCGCGGTGGAACTCGCCCGCCACGGAAGCCGGGGTCTCTTCCCCGCGTGTTTTCTCTTTCTTCCCGGTGTATCAAAGCCTGTAACTCTCATTTCAATATCTAGCCACTCTCACCTCTGCTCCCAGTAACTTATGGATGTTAATGTTTATTTCTCTGCTGCTAGTTTTCTATTCTCTCTGATTCTGGTAGTCACATTATTTCAAACACAATTGGCAACTTGTGGTAGCGAAGGCATTGAAATAAATGCCCCACACGAGCTATTTTTTTTTGGAGCGGTGGTGCGTAAGTCGCTCCCGAGTAGAGCTAAAGGCATAATTATGAGGCCTCTTAGCGGTGGAGCAGAGTGGCGCAGCGGAAGCGTGCTGGGCCCATAACCCAGAGGTCGATGGATCGAAACCATCCTCTGCTAGTAGTTTTCTTTTTTTTTAAATTTCAGTTACAATTCCTCAACTTAATCTCACAATAAAAAAAAGAAAACAACACCAACAAAAAGCCTCCACAAATGAGCCGGTAAGGCCAAAGCTCCCAGGGCCTTGCATTTAAGAAAATTAGGGAAGTGTCTTCAGTGTACAGTGCTGACATTATCTTCGAACGAGGTGCTTGAGGTCACGCAGATGCACTGACAAGCTTGCAAGAAGCCATCCCAAATACAGTTTTAAATCTGTATCACATCAGTGGGCTAAGCACTCTACAGAGCATTAGAAATTCTATAAATATCTTGCCCATAGAATGATCGTATTGAAACACCTGTTTGTGCAGATTAATTTATTAAATGTAAATATTGTTAACAGTCAAGGTTTTTGTAACCCTACTGTACTGGGGTGTGTTGTCGTTGTTGTTGTTAATATATGGAAGCTTCCCATAATCGGATACAGTGTGAAAAGTGCTCTAATGTCACATTATCACAGAAAAAGCAGCAGAAGAGCATGGGAAGGGGGGGAAATGCAGCTGCCCATGTTGGATGGCGAGAGGGACGATCCTGCAGAAGCCGTTTGATAGTAACACCGCCTTCCGGGTGCGGCTTCCGTGACAACTGTCCAGACAGCTATCTCAAGTACCCAGAGTCTGAAAATAGTGAACGTGAGTATTCATAGGAAGAAACAATGGCTTAGCTTATTAAAAACTATCCTTGGTGTAGACAGTACGCAATAATTTAGCGTATTTTAGGTGCCATAAACTCCAGTCTTTCTGCTCAGGGAATTGGTAGATTTAACCCCCCAAAATGACTTTTCTTTCCATGGAGGCCCCATATGCCACAAGACTGAAATGATTATCAATTTGAACCCTGCCGCAGTCCCGACTCCGTGGCCCCAAATGATCTCACATAACCTAGACTTTCCATGTTTCTTAAGATAAAAAACAGGGGACGCCATCATCTTTGCATAATTACATGACTTTTAGAACTCGGGTCAAGCTGCAAGCTCATTGTACCCCCTAAGCGATTCAAGAGCTTGCACTTTTGTAGACCACGTGGCCTAACGGATAAGGCGTCTGACTTCGGATCAGAAGATTGAGGGTTCGAATCCCTTCGTGGTTAACTTTAGCTCTGTCGTATTTCTGTGAAATTTAACTGGCTTACTCCCAAAAAGGGTCTGGAGTTACCACCCAAACTAGTGTGGCCTTTCTTTCCACATTCACTTTTTTTCCATTTTTTTCCCCCGGTCCTGGGGGAACTAATGTCTGGGGTGAAGGGAAGCTGAAAGTCAAAGGAAGTAAGGCCGTTCAATAAATTGGGGGCTCCCGTGGTCTCCCCAAATTTGGATTTTGGTGCCTGAGTGTCATTTTCACAGGCCTAGCTTGTCCTGAGCCACTTGGAAAAGGGAATTCAGATCTGCCAACCCGGGGGGGGGGGTCTCCCCAGCTGCTGAGTCTCAGCACAGTGGGAAACCTGCTGCTTTTCCAAGGCCACAATCTCTTCGCATTTTGCTTCCAGTCTGAGTTCCTGTTGCTTTTGAAGTTCTGGCTGCTGTGGAGTCTGTGTTACTGAGTTTCACTCTTCCTCCTTTTCCATCTTCCTCTCTTCCTTTGGTTGCGTTGCCATCAAACGGATGAGAACAGCTGGTATTCCAACCTAAGTCCATTACAAGAGCCTAGGGGTTTACAGTGTGTGCGCCAACTTGGGGTGGTGGGGGACAGAGAAAATTGCTGTGCAAAACACACATACATTTTTGTGCCTAAATAACTGAATTTAATAATTTAGGATGCAGAAAAAGTAATTTCCAACTGTTGCCTTCATGGTAAGATGGTAAGATATGGTGTTTGATTTCAGATCTAACTTCGGTTCAAATGTGGAGGCCTCGAGTGCTCTTGCTAGAGGTCAAAGCAATGAATGATTGAAACAAGGTGGGGAGGGCCTGCTCCTTTCCCCAGCCTCTAAGAGCCCCTGTCTCACTGGTTTCCTCTAGTCATCTGTCAAGTCCAGGCTACAGAGAAAATGAAGAGACGTAGCTCTTTTCTACGTAATGTGTTCCTCTTTCCTTCCCTCTTCACTACACTTTAGGAAAAAACAGACCCTTTGGATTTGAAAGAGGTGAGGGCCAGAGGCAAAATTGCCCCAGATCTGCCTCCTTGCTTTGGGAAATACAAGAGAGGGGAACATTTAAAATCATCTTTTAATGTGTATTAAAAGGAGTGACACCCTGGTCTGTTCTGCCTGGATGACGTTTCAGCCCCCCACGGCCTGCCACCACACGCGCGCGCGCGCACACGCTATGCCTTTAAGTGTCTATGTTATAACTGTCTTTGTTTTACAGTGTGCAATGTTTACAGCATGCAAAGTGGGAGAAACAGGATATAAAAGGGTGATACACACCCTTAGAACCGCCTTTTCAAAGGAGGTGAAGCGGGGAGGGAGTGGCAGGAGGGGTGAGACTGCTCAGCCATCCACAGCAGCAATAATTACCTCCGATTCTTTGTTGGAGAAAAGCAAAATACACAAAGTATACCACCCGGTTCCTGGAGATTCCACCTTGGCTTTCAGTTTGGGTCATCACCTCCTGAGCTTTTATTTCTGAGATTAAATGGTTAAAGTGTGTAAGCCATCTTTGAACCATGTATACTATATAAGCCATATATTGTTAGGTGAAATTCAATAACAGATATTGCTTTAAAATCCATGCTTTTGGGGCCTCAATTTTCACGAGGCCTTGGGAGTTCTGCTGGCTTATGACAAGTGTACTTCACAAGAATTTTCCAGATCTCAAAAGTTACAATCCCAGTCGCAGGATTTGAACATGTTGGAAAGACCGCATTGCCTCAAACCCTTGATCTAAAAGAACTTGGTTCCCACGATCCTTAGAAGGAAAGACGGTTTGTCTCTCTGTACCTCAGTCTCCTCATCTGCAAAACAGGGGCAGGTGAGACAGGGGAAGGCTCAGAGGGAGCGTCTCTGCCGCTTCTTCAAATTTTGCTGTTCTACGCTGAGTGCCTGGCCCCTCGCTACAGTTTGCTCTAAGGTGAAAACAGGTGACAGATGCGATTTCCATGGGGCTGTGTGCTAAAGTCAAGATGTACGTGGCAGAACATAATCAAAGAAGGGAGAAATCAATAGAAGTGGGGGCGTTGGGGAAAGATCTTCGATTTAAATCAACCGGTTTTATATTAGATCTTCGATTTAAACTACATTATATTAATTTACATTAAAATAAACTAAAATACAAAGAGAAGAATAATGCTTTCCTTAGCAGAATCATGGGAAAGGGGTGTTTGATCTGCGCCTTGAAAAGGGTGTTACCAGAAGGAGGCAGAGACTCTCCTGGCAGGAGAACGACCTCAGCAAAAGCGCCGCGTGCGGGCAGTCTCTGCTCCTGGGGGAAAGACACAGCTGGTTTGATGGAGAAGCTGGAAGGGTAGAGTGATAACGTCTCCAGAAAGAGCCTTGCACTTGGAAACGTGCCTGAGATTTAAAAAGCAAAGCCTGTGAGACAAAAACTGCCAATTCAGGACTCCTAAAACCAGGTGGGGCGGTGAGCGAAGGGAAGGGTGTGGCCTCGATTCTCAAACGCAGTAGACGCGCTAGCATCATCTGTGGTCACACGCACCATCGGACCCCCCGGGCACTTCTGCCGCCGTATTGCCCACAGATCATAATATGAGGCTCACAAAGCACTAAAACAGCCCTGATATGCGGTAAAACCTAGCTAGCGTCCACTACGGAGTGGAGCGCTAAACGACGAGGATGGGATTCGAACCCACGCGTGCAGAGCACAATGGATTAGCAGTCCATCGCCTTAACCACTCGGCCACCTCGTCTGCCACGGTGCGGTTTTGGCTAAATATTACAGTTCTTTAGTCAACAGAGCCCTGCTTTGCGACTTTTATTACTTTTTTTCAGGCTTTCATCAGTGAAAATGATGCCTTTGCTTGTATGAATGACCCCCTTGCTTTGAGAAAGGAAGAAAAATAAAGAAGAGACTACAGTCCCGGGAGGAAGGGGCGAGGGCAGGATGTGCACCTGAAAAAAAAAAAAAGACAAAATACACTTCCAAAGAAAAATGTGCAATCTTAAAGAGCCAATCTCTCAGAAACAGAGAGTACAATGGTGGATATAAGGGGCTTGTTTGAGGGGGTGGGGGACCGGGGAGATGTGGTTCAAAGAATACAAAACTTGCTGTTAGAAGGTAAATACCTTCTGGAGATTTAACGCACAGCGCACCGATTATAATCAACAATCCTGCATTATATACTTTAAGGTTGCTAAAAGGCCATATCTGAAGTGTTCTCACTACAAAAAAAAAAAAAAGAGTTAATAATTATGTGATGTGATGGACATGCTAGCTGATGCTAATGTGGTAACTGCATTGCAATATACAACTGTATTAGATCAACACATTGCACAGCTTAAACTTACGCAATGTTGTATATCAGTGATATCTCTTTGTTTTAAAGTCCTTTTTGTAGCATTTGTCTTATGGTGGGTGATTTGGGGAGGGTGAAAGAAAACTGGGCTTTATTCTGGGTTGGATACTTTCAGAAAGGGAGGGCATAATTCTGTGATTGAGTGTCTTAATAAATGTTATTAAACAAAGGTAAGAATATGATGAAGCTACAGTTGAAAAACTAGCAGTCCCTCATCTTAGTTGAAGGAAGGTGTCTGGTATTGTGGTTTGCACAGCGACCTTCTACTCCTGTCTGTTCTTAGATGAGATTATGAAATATTTTGTTGTTTGTTCGTTGTTTCCATTACAATCAGAGGATGACTTTGTCTGATGGTCCTGTTCTGCGAGACTGTTTATGTTCGACAGAAGGATCCCAGGACCCAGTGTTATTTAGCAGCCAGAGGAAAGAGCAAGACACTGAATGCTGATGAGGGGTGAGTTCAAGTGTGAGGCAGTGTCTGTACAGGCCGGTGTGCAATCTTGGGCTGGGAAAATTTGAGGACAAGGTCACCACAGCTGAGACAACGCCACTGAAGATTTGGAGCCCAGGTGCCAGCCATTACATTATGAGTGCCTTGAAGTCAGGTCCGCACTGCAAGACCGATGCGTACTACTAACAGATCTGTTTCCCTTCAGAACGATGTGGGCAACCCTTAGCTTAAGGGGTGTGGGCAGAGCCTGTGGAGGGTTAGGGGCCGGGAGGCTCTCAGATGTTCAAGGCAGCGGTGCCACTGTACAGCAGGAACTTCTTCAGTGAGGGCTTAGTGTTGAGAAGCTGATGGGACAGTTTCCTTTAAGGGGCCCCATGAGAGGAAGGGCCTGCACCGGGGACCGTAAAATATAAACTCTTCATCACTGGGGCCAGGATTCTAACTTGTCAGGACCTGAGGAACTCTGGGGGAATAAAAGGGACATCGGCTGCAAGTGGGAGTAGCCCTCAAATGCAAGACGATTTCTGCATGGCCTGTGGCTTTCTGTCGAATGGGTTGTGGATGTGGAAGTAATCAGCAGCCAGGTGTGTACACCTCTAAGGTGAGCTGGTGATTCAGACCCACAGAGGGAAATCACCAAGATGTCGCTGGTGTCCCAAAGAGATTTGGACTCAAATTGCTGGATTCAGAATCCATGGGGCACTTCATGAGGAGCTTTCCACTACAAATTTTACGTATATTCTTGCATCTGGCCACTACCTTTTGAGGGGGCTTCAGAGAAGAAAAGACTTGTGGAAGGGGCCTCTGACAACTGGACCATGAAGATGCTGAGCACGCAAATAACTTGAGGATCTGACTGACTTTGGGACCCCAGGCAAGAGTAGGTGCCAAGAGAAAAAGGGAAAATCAAATTCTAAGAAAAGTCTGCTTGACCTTAAACCGAAAAAGAGAGAGAAAGGGAGTGTTGTCCAAGAGCATAGAGGTGATACATATGGGACACTGTTCAGAAGGGGAGAGAAGACTAGGAGCTCACACAGTGCTCCGTACCTGGGGAGGGTATGTGAGTAGCCCAGGATGCACCAGCGGTAGGAGGGAAACACGGCCGAAAATGCCACCACAAGGGCAGCAAGTCCCACCTAGACTTGAAGTGTGAGTGCTGGCCTCAAAGTCCAGAGTGCTGACCATTACACCACGAGTCCTCTCAAAGGTGTGTTGAAAGATCTGTAAGTATTCCTTGCAAAGCTTGTCATTTTTACTATTTCGTGAATTATAGCTTTAGTTTAAAACATATTAATCAACTTAAAAAATCTGCTGTATCACTGGCAGCAGAGGCTCAAATACTTGTGTCTACACTCACTGCGAACTTCTCCAGGCGGAGTGGGCGTATTGGAAATTGATGGAAGCAAGACCCAGAACTGAGGTCTGAGATGTGAAACATGCGTAGATTGTTAGGCATCCAGGAGAAAACTAATTTACCAGGATCTCAGGGAGCTCTGGCCCAACAAAGGTGAAGGGATTAAGGGAGGACAGATGTGGAATCCAGGAGAAGGGGGGGTAATGCTGCTGTGCAGGACAGTGGGATGGATACGAGTCCGTCCAGGTACACAGGTGATTTGAAAGAAGAGGAAGACACCAAAAGAGTGCTATGACAGGTCCCACCGAGATTTGAACTCGGATCGCTGGATTCAAAGTCCAGAGTGCTGACCATTACACCATGGGGCCACCGACACAAGGTACTATGGCACTGTTTTCCCAATGTGTTTGCTGTGTGTCATGTGAGTTTCTTTAGGGTGACTTTTCTCCTAGAGAAGCTGTAGGTCCTAGAAAGAGATGCAACAGTTCTGTCAGGCAAAAAGCCGAGTAGAGTTCACTTTTGCTTAGAGTTTTTCTCCAGTCCATAGAGGGTTTGAGTAACAGCATTCCTTGCAAACTCAAAACTGTATTTCCAGGCAATTTTGAAAAGACGTTTACCTCCAAGTATTTTCACTTCCTTTCTTGTGCTTACCCTCATTTCCCAATGGACTGAATGCAGGTGTAATAAAAGGTACTTTTTGTTATATTTACTCCTTTCTGTGTTGCATTACTTCCAATCTTATGGAGAGATACAATAGTAACTGGAAAAACTGTGTTTGGTGTTGTTTTAGTGTGTTCGCGTTTGAGTTTCTACAGTTAGTCCAGCAGATGATATACCAAGGAAGAAAACGCAAATACGTAGTCGGCAGGATTCGAACCTGCGCGGGGAGACCCCAATGGATTTCAAGTCCATCGCCTTAACCACTCGGCCACGACTACAAGACTCTGGTTCACCCTTGGATAAATTTCCATGACAAATACTACCTTTCCTGTTACACATGGTTCTTTCTGTTCAGTAATTGTTCTGGAATGTCTGTCATCGTAGTAAAAACAACAAGGTTTGGGATATCGAAATGTCAGTTACAGAAGTTTTTATAAATTATAACGATCTGACGATGACATACATATTACGAACTCTAACAGGTGTACCGGTCCCCAAGAATCGCCAGGTTAGTGAATAGCATTAACTGCAGTTAGAGACTGGAAACAGTACACCTGTAGAACCGGTCCACAGAGCCTATCTGATAATCAGTGATAATCTTGACTTAATCCCCTTTCCACAATAAAAGGTGAATTTTTAACGAAAAGAAGTGTAAATAGCAGAGGATGGTTTCGATCCATCGACCTCTGGGTTATGGGCCCAGCACGCTTCCGCTGCGCCACTCTGCTGATGCATAACCTTTTTTCTTTCAATTACTATTCAAAAAATAAATTTTGACATCTTTCTTCCAAATGATTGGTTGATATATCTCAGTGACTGCTTCTAAAAATGGAAAGAACACATTGATATCCGTACGTGACTACATTCCACTTCCAAACACTACTGGCCTACAACTCACCTCCAAAAGGCTCAATCTTCAGAGTTTACTTGAGCTCTGATAGAATGATGTTTCAGGTTATTGGAAAACCAAACGCATGCTAATTAGAGTAATTAATAAAGGTGGAATTGCAAAAGGAAGGTTAACTTTGGTCTTCCTCAGCTTACCCCTCCCAAGATATCAGAAGCATAGCTCCTCTAAAATATTTCTCGCGATGTCTTCCCAGTGGGTGGGGAGGAGGGGAAAAAAAAAAAAAAAAAAGCAGACATTGCATTGGCCGGGAATCGAACCCGGGCCTCCCGCGTGGCAGGCGAGAATTCTACCACTGAACCACCAATGCCATATGAGGTAAGGTATTCTTATATGTCCTTTTATATAGGTAGAGTTACATTGTCACTAAATTGCTAAAACAATGAGAGTGCATGTTCTCTTCCCCAGAATTTCCTTAAATCTCATTCACTTAGATCAGTACATTTATCATGCTGAAGGGATCTACGTAAGCCACTGTGACAAAAATAAAATTATTTTGAGTTAAAGCATTTGAGTTTCTGAAATCCCTTTTCTCCCTAAAAGCAGAGGCTTCCAAAAGAGCTCAGTCGTCATACATCCCGTCCCCTGAAGCAACTCCCATCTCTCTTTCTGAGAGAGAAGTTGGTGTGGGTAAGGGAAAAAAAAAATGCTCCCCTCTACCATTCTAAATTCTTGGTTCGAACCCCTGTAACAAAGGACAGATTACCAACAATAAGGACAGATTAACAAGAGAAAAAATAGCAGAAGTGTATTAATATGTACACGGCAGGTACACATGGGAGAGACCCAGGGAACTGGTAACTCCTGAAGAGTAACAGATGAAGAGGAGCAGAACTTGCCATCCCAAAATACGCCTCTGTGACACAGGATTACTTTACACCGATTTTTTTTTTTTTAAACAGCAAACACAGGAGATCTAAAAACCAAGTGGAATTTACCTTTTTGTAAGAGACATTTACATTTTGCAAAATAATAGTAACAGTAACAATAAAAGAGAGCTCGAGCTGCGGTCCCAGAGGAACTGCCTTGCACGTTTCACATCTCAAACCTTTGGAGGTCAAGACAGGGCAAAATAACCTTTGCACTGGGCCTAAAGCAACCTTGGGCCCCGCAAAAAATTGTTTTGCAAGGATAACAAGAAAGCAGATATTATGACTACCGGACTTGTGACTACTAGGCTGAAAATTAAAAACATTCTTTAAAATAACATCACTATGTTATGTTTGTTATGATGTTATGTTATCTACGCCAATAGCAACGCTTTCCCATTTCTAATGACGTCCTTGTTCCCCTTCCCTTTCTCATAAATACCCCTCGCCTTTGTCTCCGAATCAGGACAGTACTGGGGCTTTTCGGCCTGGGTCGGTGCTTCCCGAAGAGCGTTCTTCCTTTGCAGGGCACGGTGAGCTGGCGAAACTGAGTGGACGGACTGCAGTTGGTGTCAGCTTCCCCCGACAGCTGGGCAACGCGGGCGCGGCGGAGGCAAACACTGGACCGGCAGGACTGCCGTGGAGGAATTAGAGTAGCGTCGCTGCGGGGCGCCACGCAAGGAGAACGGGAAGCTGTCCCCTAAAAACCCGGGGCTCCCTGATGACTACAACGAGGTGGGGGGGCGGGGCGGCTAAAAGCAAAATATCATGTCTGATCGTGAGTTAGGGATTCAGGGTCGTGAACTGTGCTGAATGGTCACTTCCTGTGCAAGCTTCAACACTTTTCTCAGTCTGATTTGTTTAGCTCTTGGCCCCATCCTGTGCGGGGTCTTCTTGACTGCGGCCAGGTGGTCTTTCCTGCTCACAGAGTTCTGCAGGACATCTGGGGACTGTGAGTCAGTGATTGTGGGGGGCCGGAAGCAGGGCTATGCATCCTGTGCTTAACAGGCTACATCCTTCTGTTATCCTAAGCAAAGTATATGTTCCTACCGGCTGGACGCTCAGGCCACAGGGCATGACGCATAGTAGTGTCGCTACGACTCTTGGAAGGACTAATTTAATAGTTTTAACTAAAAGCTAATTTCTGCTAGGATTTGCTGTCCGTCTCACTGTTTCTGGCAAGTTCCAGCTGACTTAGATGAAGATCTGTCACGGACGTGGGCCAGGCCGCCGGGGAGACCTCCGCTCCGTGGGTCCCCAAATACGAATACACTTTATCAGCCCCCTGCAGGGGTGTGGCTGATTTGGAGGGACGTGCTACTTGTCTGAGGTCAAGGCCTGGGAGCCCACGGCAGAAGGGCCTTGACTGAAGCTGGAAGACAGGTTCCCAGGAGCCGCTGGCGTCTCGTTCAGGTTGCCCGCTGCAGGGTGAGGGTCTGAATCAAGCAGGGGACCTGGGCGAGCACTCCCCACGGAGGACAGCGCTGGGGCAATGGCCCTGCCCTCCGAAGGCGAGACACGCGTTTGAGAAACAGAAAGAAGCGCCCATACGACAGAGGGTTAATCCACACAGCTGGCTGTCTTGCTACACGCAGGTGAAGTGAGGATAAGATTTGCAATTTGTTCTTTAAGAACAGGCGTGGTAAGGACACTGATATAACTGAGCAGGAGGGACCCTGGAAGAGTTGGAAACGGTGCTGGGCGGAGGCCCTCGTGGCCGTGGGGAGAAGAGGATACGCGGGATGTAACGTTCGGGAGAGGAAGCTCAGCGGAAGCTTCCCAATCGGATTGGGAAGCCACCTCCAGGGTGGCGCCAGGCTGCTGGCTCCGGAGGAACAGGGGGTGGGAGTGCAGCTGAGCAGGACGCGGGAAGCGGCCCGGGAAGGAGCGCAGAGGTGGAGCCTACGTCGAAGGGGAAGGCCCTCGGCGGCTAAAAGACGCGAAAAGAAGCCTCAAAGGACAAATGGAAACCTAGCGGCAGAGAGGGCAGTGTTTACCATTTCTCCCCAAAACGGAGATTACAGTTGACCCCGACGTGATTTGAACACGCAACCTTCTGATCTGGAGTCAGACGCGCTACCGTTGCGCCACGAGGCCACTGGAGAGGACTCGTTTTTAGCTTCTCAAGTCGGATTTGAATAATTTTCCTTCTCCCCCAAATACTGCTTTGTCTTTTTTTCCCTAGGATGTGTAAAGATTTATTTCTTTTTCTTGGTAGATTTGATCGTTTTTCTCCCCAATACTCATGGCCTCGCCCGTGCTTCGTTGTTAAAGACACTGACCAGCTTAAACATCCACCCAAATGCTCCGTAGGGGGAAGCGTAGTGGTCTCTAGCGTTGCCATCCTCCTGTTTTGAGAAAAACCCTGCTCGTGTTGGGTTTACATCCGCAGCGGAACGAGTAAGAACCGCCACGCCGCTGGCACCACCGCGTTCCCTGCAGGTTCGCCCGACTCCCCGCTCCGCTGAAGCGGACGCCGCCCCGCGGGCGCGCACGCACCTGCCCGCCCCGCGCGCGCCGCCGCCCCGCGGCGCGCTCGCCGCCTGCGGATCTTCGGACGCCCAGCGAACGCCGCTGGTCTGCTCAGTGGTGTCCACGAGCCTTCTGGTCTCCGCGGCGAGCACGCGCCACTCGGTGCACAACAAGAAAAGAGCTCGGATTTGCTGGTCTCAGCTTTTTCCACCAGCCCGGGGAGTGATCTTCCCGCAGTCGTTCTCACCAGGTGCTTCCAGGACCCGGAGCCTCGGTCTCAGCTGGGAGCTTGTTAGCAATGCAAATCTGGCCACACCCCGGCCCGGGGGTTCACGAAGTCGGGGGGGGGGGGTGGCCCAGCAGGCTGTGTTCGGACAGGCCCTCCGGGAAAACGTTTGAGAATCTCTGCCCCAGCTTAGAGACCCGATACTTTTTTCTCTCTGGAGAAAGTAAACGCGCAGTCCTCTTCCAGGATGGGGCAGGGACAGGTGTAGCTGTTTGCCAGGGCTGCCGTAACTGAGTCCGCAGACTGGGGGGCTCGGGCAACGAATTTACCTTCTCACGCTGCTGGAGGCTGCAAGTCCTAGATCAACCTTCCCAACAGGTGTGTAGCTGGCTGCCTTCCCCCCGTGTCTTCGCATGGTCTTCTCTCCGTGTGTCTGTGTCCTAATCTCGTGTTATAAGGACACCGGTCGTCTTGGGTTAGGGCCCACCCATATATGACCTCGTTTCACTCTACTTTAAAAGCCGTCCCAGGGTGAGGTCCTGGAGGTTAGAGGGGGGGCGGGGTTGGGGGCGACGACACGGGGTTGGGGTCCCAGCAGGCCCTCTCCAGGCGGAGCTGCTGCGGACAGCTCCAGAGCCTGGCGTGGGGTGAGCACGGGCGTGTGGCGCAAGGGTGACCGCCGCTTTGCTCTGCCCACAAGGCCCGTTCGGGGGTCAGCTGTCTGGGGTCTGAGGAGCCAACTGGCCCACCCCAATCGGGTGTCCAGATTACCGGAGGGTGTTGCCGTTATCTCCTCCACTCTATGTCCTGTTGGAATTTATGTGTCAGGGTTGCTTTAAGTGGGATTCCTGAAGTGCGCAAAAGTAAACGCTGCGCTTACTCCACGGCCTTCCCCCGGGAGCCCTGCGCTGCCCCGGGGCTCCCTGAGCAGACGAAGCAGCCCGGCCCCTCCTTCGTCCCCCTGCTTCGCCCTCAGCGTCTCTTTCTCGCCGTGGCCTCCCTGCCCGACCCCCGCGCAAAGCCAAAGCACCCGGTTCCCCTTAGTCACCGACCGTCGTCACTTTACAGCATTTTTACTGTTCGGTTCACCTCGTTTCCCCGATGAGACTGTAAGATTCTCGAGGTGTCGGAAGCGCCTTGGCTCCCAATGACAACTTCCCCAGCGTTACAGTTAGAGCGCCGATATTCCAACAAATTTTCTACCCACACGCCGGTCCTCCTGAGGGGACCACGTGGCCTAATGGATAAGGCGTCTGACTTCGGATCAGAAGATTGAGGGTTCGAATCCCTTCGTGGTTGTTTCGTTTTAACCCTCCTTTTGAAATCAGAAATCCTTTTCACCTTAGCGATTTATCCTCCACGCGTTTCTCCTCCTCGTCCCTTCCTTTGTTTCTTTCCCCCTCTCCAAGTATCTATTTCTCTGTCTCTCCGTCACCCAACCGCAGTCCGTTTTTCCGGGCGGCGCTCCCCGAAATCTGGTCCGCGGACCAGAGGCAGCGCTTGGGCGCTTCTTAGAAACGCAAGCTTCCCCGCCAGTCCTTCGTTCCAGCTGCAAAGCTAGGACCCTCGTGGGTGGGGGCTGGGGGCCTGGGTTGCACCAGCTGTCGGAGCCAGGCCCTTGCGCACTGGAGCCTGGGAACTACAACGCTGAGGACCTCAAGTTCTCCCTGCCCGCCCACCATTTAGCGCCCACCCGCCTGCAACCAAGATTGTTATAACGGGGGTGTTGTGCAGCCTTCTGGAGACCTCTGGGAAAGACTGGGGCAGAGAAGGGCAGGGAAAAGTCAGTAAGTTTGACAAAAGTCCTCTTCAACAAACGTACGGAAATGGTGGCATTAGAACTCACCCTCTGCGGTCCCCAGAAAAACCACAGACCCAGGAAAAAAACGGAGGGACCTTATACTTCTTAGGAGAAGATGATCGGGAAACAACCTCTTCGGGGTGTCAAAGGGCCAACCCAAGGGAAAAAGCCCTGGGAAATACTGGATCAAGTACAGGTGCCAACCCCGAAGTTTTCACCTGAATCTAGTCTAATCAACTAAAGGCAGCTCATCGGTCATTTGTACTGGACTTCTAGTTTAGCGTAGAAGAATGAATGAAAAGTTGCCATGAGGGAACAATGAGAAAAAACCCAGAACGTGAGACACTACGAGACAACTGGCTGGGACTTTTTAACAAGTCGGTGTCAAAACAACACAGCAAAGCCGGCAGACCGCTGCAGACTAAAAGGCATTCAGGAAGCATCACAACCAAATTCGGTGAATGAACCTTGATTGGATCTGGTTAGAAAAATTGGCTCCAAAAGACATGTCAGAGGCCCTTGAACGAGAACTGGATGTTAGATATTTTCGTAAAGAAGTGCTAGATTTTTTGCTTATGATCATAGTACTTTGAGTATGTAAGACGAGTTTACGTGTTAAGAGTAATATGGCAAACTGTTAACAACTGTTGAATATGGGTAGTGGGGTGCACAGATAATTCCCTGTTCTCTCCACTTTTTATGTTTAAATTTTTTTCATAATAAAAGTTTGAATCAAATTAAAAAAAAAAAAAAAGACTTGGCAGAAGTTGTCCTGCTTAAACAAAGGCCCTGAAGGAAGAGCACAGGGCTCCAAGGAGACGGAGGGTTGGCATAAGAAACCAGGCCAGTGAGGAAGGGCAGATCCTTCTTGCCTTGGGAGCTCCAGGCTCCCTGACCCAGCGGCCCGAAAGGAAGCTGACAAGGTCAGATAGACAGACGCCCATGGTGAGGGTGTCTGTCGGTGATCTTCCCTGTAGCCCACAGAGTGCATGCAAAGGGGACCAGACACAAGCATGTTTGCTTTCTCAGATGGACACACCAGTTAACGCGGACGGAGCCCCGCCTACATGAATGGCCCCAAGTGCGTCTCCGGTGTTCTCTCTCACTGCTGCCCCTCCAAAAAAAGCCATGCCCCAGCAAGACAGCACTTCCTGCATTTTCTCTCGTGTTCTAACCCCCTCCCTTTGGGCTCACTTCCGCACACCCTTCACATCTGAGCTTCAATAGAATGCATTCCACAGCATGATCTGAGAAAATGGGCCTGAGGCTTGAGGGGGGGAAAAAAAGAGAGAGAGATAATTAGGAGGTTGATCTGGGTGCTTCTTTCAAGAATTTGGGTTATTGGAGGAGGGTCAAATTTGGAAAGAAAGATGGAGCATTCCATTTGGAAAGTCTGGTGTTTGAGAGGTCCATGAAGATAGAAAAAGAAATAGCCAGGACAATTGTATGTTCTGGAACCCAGAGGAGAAATCCGGGCTGCAGATGGTTTCCAATCCATCAGCACGTAAACAGGGATTTCTCGATCATGCGCTACTCTTCTGCTCATAGAATGGACCTACTCATGAAATGCAGAATCCCCCACTTGTACACTAGTAAAAAATATTCTGCCTGCCGTTTTAAACTATTTTGAGCTTTCTGAAGAGACAAGAGATAGGCTTCCCCATGGAATATTTTAATGGGTCCTCATTCTTGAACTTAAAACCAATGGTGACTATAGCAGCTGCCATTTCTTGAACCCTTACTATATTCCAGGCACTGCATTAGGTGTTTGAGGAAGCAGGGTGTCTCTCTGTAGGGAATGTCTTTGCCAGATTATTTTAAGTTATGGCAACATATCACTGATTTGTTTTCCGGAAAAGATCCAAAGAGGCATTCTCAGCTTACCACACGCTAGAACTAAAGTTGTTGATTCTTCTCCAGTTTCATTGATAGGACGTGATATGATATCCTTTGTCTTGTCTTCTTATGACTGAATCCTGAAGGAGCGTAGAATAAATGATAAATTATAAACTGAAGGACTGTGGGTTATATTTTTCACCTGTAGTCGTGGCCGAGTGGTTAAGGCGATGGACTAGAAATCCATTGGGGTTTCCCCGCGCAGGTTCGAATCCTGCCGACTATGCTAGGTGGGGTTTTTACGTTAAGATGCCCTCCAGCTGTGCAGAAAAAACCTACAGTACTCGTGTTTTAGTTTTGAGTCTTCGGGCTTCAAAGTTCTGGTAGCCAGAGGAAAAGCAAGTTGAAGGAAATGAATTCATATACTCAAGTTTATTTTATTTTTTTAAATTTATTTTTACTGAATTTTTTTCCATTCCCATTTGTCCCTGTTATACACCCACTCCTCTCAATCACCACACTGTTGGCCATGTCTATGAACACTTTTTCCTTTCTGCTTGACCCCTTAACCCCCTAACTGCACCCCCAGCACATACTCATATTTAGAACAGCAAAGTAGTTGTACTACTTCATTTTTCTAAATATGTAAGTAACTCTCAGGAGGGCCAGCGGTGCAATGGATGACATGTTCGCCTGTGGGTCAGAAGGTTCCTTGTTTGACACCTGCTGGCTTGGGTCTTGTTTGTTTGTTTGTTTGTTTGCTTGTTTGCTTATGTCCTTTGAAATTTTAAATTTAACTTAATTTTTAAATTTGATGTTATATCTTTTACACAAAATGGCAAAAATGTTAATAATATAGGCTCCAGCTTGTAGTTCACAACTCTTCTTT
Organism: Anoura caudifer; assembly: GCA_004027475.1. Classification (NCBI taxonomy): domain Eukaryota; kingdom Metazoa; phylum Chordata; class Mammalia; order Chiroptera; family Phyllostomidae; genus Anoura; species Anoura caudifer. The sequence goes on along the minus strand of PVKU01013380.1, from coordinate 11,989 downwards.
TACATGCATAGATTTTTTAAAATCACATCATTACATTGTTTTCAACACTGATCGATCTTCAACACACTTTCTCTCAACTTGGTTTTTAAGAGCGGATGCAGGTTCACAACAAAACTGAGAGGAAGGTGCAGATGCACAGCCTCCCCATTATCAACACCCCCACCAGAGTGGTATATTTACTGCAATTGATGAACTTGTATGGACACGTCATAGTCGCTCCAAGTCCGCAGTTTTGATTAAAGTTCACCCTTGCTGTTGTACATCCTATGGGTTTGGACAAATGTATGGGCACATATCCATCTTTACAGCATCATGCAGAGTGTACTCACTGCACCAAGAGCCCTCCGTGCTCACCTGCTCATGCTCCCTCCTGCACACCCTGCATTTTACTGTCTCCACGGTTTTGTCTGCAATGTGCCTCCTTTCGGACTGGCTTCTTTCATTTATTAATATACATTTAAGTTCCCTGCACCTCTTTTCATGATTGGGTAACTCACTTATTTGTAAAGATGACTAATATTCCATCGTCTGGGTGTATGAGTTTATTTCTCTGTTACTGAAGCATACTTGCTTGCATGCAAGTTTTGGTTATTCTGAATAAAGATGCTCTAAACAGCCGTGGGCAGGGTTCTGTATGGACACAAATTTCAAGTCCTTTGTGTAAATGACAAGGAGCTCAATAGCTGGATCTTATGGTAAGAGTTTGTTTAGTTTTCTGGAAACCACCAAACTGTCTTCCCAGTGGCTGCACCATGTTGCCTTCCCACCAGCGATGACTGAGAGTTTCTGTTGCTCGCAGCGTTTGATGTTGTCGGTGTTCCAGATTTCGGACATTCTATTAGGTGAGTCTGGTATCTCGCTGTTGTTTTCATTTGCATTTCTCTCGTGACATTTTCATATGCTTGAAAGGGGGGCAAAGACTTAGACACCTCACTAAAGAAGATATACACATAGTAGATAGCAAATTTTGTTGGGTTTTTATTTTATGTAAAAAGGTTGTTAGCCTTTTTATATAAAGGTAAAAAGTGGGGAGGGGAGACTGGATGAAAGAAGGTGAAGGGATTAGCCGAGAAACATCTATGCAGGACCCACAGACACCAAGCACAGTGTGGGGATGGTCAAAGGAAAGGGGGGTGGTGAGGGCAGGGGAGCGGAGGGGGAAAGGAGGAAGGTGGGGGCGTCTGTAACAGTGTAAACAATAAAACATGACGTACATACAGGTAATTGAAAGACTCAAACACTTCACAAGATTTGTGGCTTGTAACAAAAGTCGACAGTTCTCTCTTGGACCCCTGTTCTAATGTCCCCATGGTAGCTGTAAGAGGAGCCTCCTATTGAGGCTGATCGCTTCTGGAGGAGAAACATAAAGACAACCTAGCAGAGGATGGTTTCGATCCATCGACCTCTGGGTTATGGGCCCAGCACGCTTCCGCTGCGCCACTCTGCTGCTATGAGCACGGTTGTTGTAGTTAATATTCAGATTGGTTTGGTCTGGCTTTTTTTTTACACGCCCCCCCCCCCCCCCCGCCTTGGGTCTTTTCCAACTTTCAGAACTAAATGATTTTTTTTTTTCTCTTTTTCCAGATCAGTGATCTGTCTTTTGTAATACGATAGCGGTGGACTCGAACTAAGTCCTAAGAAAAGAGCTAATAAGAAATGGGGAAGGCACAACGGCACGGTGCGCCACACCTGTTGCTGTGTGAGCGCGTGCGTTACACCTGTAATACAGTGTCTGCCGACGTCCCAAACGTCGTTTTAAAATCATTCTAAATTATGCAAAACGGTAAGCTCTGGTGAACTAAACATGCCTTCCCTTTTGTCCATGCTGTAATGTGGTAGCTGGTTCATAGTCTGTTGGGGGAGGGGCGGATTCTTGAGGCCCCGGTGAAGGGAAAAAACCGCACATTTCTGCACTTAAAAAAAAAAAAAAAAAAAATAGAGTTTTCCAAGCGTAGTGTTCCGGGACTTTGTAGCCCAGAGGATTAACTTTCTGGTGCGCTAGCTTATCCCCTATGATCTCAGCTCGCGGGTGGGGGTTCTGCTTGCTGCCTTCCCTCTCTGGCCTGGGAGGGCGGACGCAGCTGCACTGCGCGGCAGGCGCCCCTGAGCGGTCTGAGGTCTGGCTCCGGAGACCGTGGCAGACAGGCTCCTGCAGCACAGAAGTGAGTGTGTGGGGAAGCCCGGGAGGGTCGGCCAGCTGGGGACGAGTGAAATTCAGGCTGTTTGCAATAAAAGAGTACAAAACGTCCCTAGGGACCCAGAAATGAGCCCTTCAAGTACCATAACAATATTGTATGTTACGCATCGTTGCCTATTTACTCATTTGGTTAGGGTGTTTAAGGGGGGCATCCAAGGTCAGAGGAAGAAGGAAAGGCATGTTTTTGTTTCTGCATAGGATTTCACTTTACAGACCTCACCCCAAGGCAGTAAAGAAAAAAAAGAAGAAGAAAAGGAACAATACTACTGACCCCGACGTGATTTGAACACGCAACCTTCTGATCTGGAGTCAGACGCGCTACCGTTGCGCCACGAGGTCCTCCGGGGCCCCGGCTCCTGCAATCTGTCCACCTGGTCTATGGGATTAATTTTTGGTATTTGGTGCGAACCGCGCAGCACGTTAGAGTCATGCCTGGCTCCCTCCTCCAGCCAATCCCTGATTCTCTCTGCCTCCGACTTGCTTCTATCTGCACTTCTTCCGATTCTATTTCATTCCTATTCTTACCAAGTTTTCTCCGTATTTATACAGGAAAACAAAAATAGACACTTTGAGGACTTCTGTTGTTTTCCTCGGCCGCTCGGGAGTAGAGAGGGGAAAGCTAGGGACCTGGGGGCGGGGCGTGTTGGAGGCGCGCAGCCTGGGCTTCCAGAAAGTAAACCACCAAGGGCTGAGGAGGACCCTTGGCCACTGAGAAAGGAAGGAGTCTGCAGGGCGGATGCTGCCAGAGAATTCGGGGTGACCATTTGTTGAGGGAAAACTGGAATTTGTACCTTCCTCACCGACCTCATAGGCTTGCTGTGAGTTTACACGTGCAATGTGCTTAGAAAGACGCCTACCCGGCACACGGGGCGCTCGCTCTTAATAAACGCTGGCGTAGTTACTGCTACAAAGTTTGCTGAAATTCTTACATGCATTTGCCCACATCGCCAGCCTGGTCCAGCAGAGATGGTGGTAAATCCTCCATTTGTCACTAGTTAATTTCTTCCATAGATAGAGTGGTTGGTGTTCACAAACATAATTGGATTATTTCAGATGTTAGAATTATTCTTTTTTAAAATAAGGAAAACAAACAAAAAAAAACAGTAAACAAAACATGCCCCTCCTTAAATTCAAATGCATAAAATAAGCTGCAAATGTATTCTCAGGAGCATTAGATCCTCCGCAGCCCATGTGGTCAGTGTGGCCCAAATAAACTCCACGCTGACTTGCACGCCGGAGTGGCCAGCGTCACTGTTCTTGCACTTGGGGGCCGTTATTAAATGAAATCCGGGTGACTGAACACCAGCGCTGTGACACTGCGACCATCCGTCTGTCACAGAGACACTCCTCAGTGACTAAGTGGGAGGGGGAGGTCTGCAGGGTAGATGGGTCGGACTAAGGATTGGGCGCAGGACCGCTTGGATGACACAAAGTCTCATGATGCTGTTCAGAGGGATGTGAAATTTAAAACTTATGAATTGTTTATTTCTGGAATTTTCCATTTAACACTTTCCTACAAGGGTGGACAGAAGGTAACTGAAACTTGTAAACTGAAACCCTGGATGAGAGGTGACTGCTGCACAGACACGGACAGGACAGCTGTGCAGTGACACTGGGACACCCCGTGCAGGGCGCCTGGGGGTCCTGAGCTGCAGCTGATGGAGAGAGGAGGGGGAGCCCGGAGTGAACAGGCAGGGGGAGAGGTGCGGAGGGGGGCAAACAGGAGGATGACAGAGGGCACAAGGGACAGAAAGGAACCGACTCAGAAATGACAGTTCAGGTGATGTCCTGTCCCTTTGCAGATGGGGAGCGGTCTCAGGTCTATGCAGGTGAGTGAGCCTGAGGCTCTCTGGTTTCCTGGCACCTGTGTCTGAAGTAATTAAACCATTTCCCTGCTGGGTGAGGAGTAATCACATCCAGCTCAGAGGCTCATCTTCTGAGGCTGAACCACCCCCTCCTGTCTGCACACTCAGAGAAGACCTTCCAGACCCAGTGTCCCCTCACCCTGCTGACACACACGCCCACACCCGGCACAGCCTGGTCATGTCCCTGAGGCCCCAGGGTGATGGAGGGAAGCCCAGGCCTGGGAGAGGTTTCAGCCTGGTCCGCAGAGCTGCAGACCAGGAGAGTGGACATTGGACTGAGGAGAGGAGAGAGAAGAGGCTGAGTGAGGACAGTGGGTGGGGGAGGACAGAAGCAGTGACCTTTCCTTGTCTGTGTCTCCTTCCTTCCAGAGTTGAAGGGAGTCCTCTTTCACCCTGGTGAGTGGATCACTCTGTGTCCCCAGGACAACCCCTGAGGGCTCCTGCTCCCTCTTTCCTCTCCAGTTCTTGACTGGGACAGTGCTGGCCGTGACTGGAGTAATGGTCTCAATGTTGTGCCCACCTGCCAATTGCCCAGGACCAGGGACAGCAGCTGTCTGGGGTCCACAGGTCTCTGTGGGAGGAAGAGGCAGGAGGGGCAGGGCTGGAGGAAGGGGTTGCAGGAGCAACAAGGGGGTGACCTGCCCCAGCCCCTCCTGCCCCTGTGTGTCCTCGAGTTATGCCGTGTTCCACAGTCAGTCCTGCTCTGTGAGGGTTGGGACAAGGGCTGAGTGAGGTGATGACTGTGTGTTGGTCAGAACACCCGCAGGAAATAGACAGCCTGTTTGAAGGGGGTGTTTGTCTGACGGTAATGACCACGGTGAGGAGAAGGTACCTTAGGGTCTAAAAGCAATGTGAGCAACTTCTAGAATAAAAGAGACTGTATTGTAGGGTGATTCCCTCACAGGGGTGCAGGGTCAGAGAGGACAGAGGACCCCGCAACCTGCACAGATTATTCACGGACAACACACCCCTTCCAGCACTTGTTTACACTGTAACTCGGGCACTGAGGACTGACAGGAACAGGGACAAAGAATGAGGCAGCACCAGCCACACCTCCTGCTGGCCTTGTGACAGACGATCCTTTATAATCCACACGATCACCAGTGTGGACTTGACCTCGGTGCTCCTGTCACTCTGCCTGTTACTGACAAAAGTGCTCAAGGCCCTGTTTAAGGAACACGGACGATGGTCACCTAGAGGCTTGGATGTGCTGGCTGAGGACAGTGAGGTGGGTCCAAGGTCACAACATGAAGAGGTGAAAGAAATCCCTGACACAGAGATGGGGTTGGATGTGTTCACAGTGACAGGTGGGGTGGCGTTAAGGGAAACCAACAAGGACACATGATCCCCCAGGGCTCCCAGCAATGGGAGCTGCGACCCACCCTGGGCCGAGGGCAGAGGGACAGGGAGGAGTCACTGGAGCCTGGAGGAGGCAGCTGGGGCTCAGGGAGGGGCTCCTGGGAGGAGGAGCTGAGGTGGAGCATCCCCTGGGGGACGTGGGGGTCAGCGCTGTGCCTCCTCTCCTCCCTCCTCCCCATGTTCAGCCTGCGCCTCCCCTTGGCCAAACCCAACAGTAACCAGAGTCCAGGGGCCCAGGGACGCTGTCCATGGAGGCCTGACTCCTGGGGCCAGAGGGGTGGGGACAGGTGGGGAGTGGACCCCAGAGCACATGGAGCCCCAGCCTGGCCCCAAGCACAGGAGGGACAGGGTGTCTGTTATCACTCCAGGCACTTCCTCCATGTCCTGCCTTCGGTTCAATATACCCCTCACTTTGTGTTATTCCACCCTAGGCATTAGTATTTCTACCCCCATTCAGTGAGGAAAGCTATTGAGAGTCAAGCTATTCCATAGCTGGTGTCTGTGGGAAGAGAGACTGTGCAGAAAGGACGTCCCCCAGCTCCGGGGGCAGAGCCAGGGCTGACATTCAATCCATGTGACCGTACAGCACAGGTGGACACAGACATTTTGGGGCAGAAACAGGAAAAGGGGAGGTCCCAACCCTCCTCACCGTCCTCTTCCTCACCAAACACAAGACCCCTGCAGTTTCCTTGGCATGGCTGAGGGAAAGCTCCAAGGTGGGCTGGGGACCTCCAACACTGGGTTCTGCCTCCTGTCTAGACCCAGGCATTGGAGGCTGAGGCTGTGAGGCCCAGGAAACATGGCTGACCCCACCCAAACTCTCTGCAGCGGGTGTGTTTCTGGATCAGGACACCCTGCACTGCACCCTCCGTGTTTCTGAGGACAAGAGGGGAGCCTGCATCGGGCAGACACATGGCAGAACCTGCCAGAAAATCGCAAGAGATTTTGCAAGAATGAGTGTGTGCTGGGTTGTGAGAGCTTCACATCGGGGAGACACTTCTTGGAGGTGGAGATGGGGGACAGGGCACAGTGGCATGTTGGGGTGTGCAGGGAGAGCATGGAGAAGAAAAGTTGGTTAAAAATGGCCCCGAGAATGCACTCTGGACAGTGGGTTAAAGGTCACATCATCCTCACTGTGACCGTTCACCATGAGTCCCTCTACCCACACGTGGGTGTCATGTGTCATTTGTTCAATGAATTTGTCAAAAATCTTCGCTCTTCAGCTGCACTTCTAGATTTTAAGCCCCCACAGTTAACTCACCACGGATGCACATTTTATCTCATTGAAATATTTTCACAAAATCCTTATTGTATTGGTTGTGTATTGCTGCTGTGATCAATACCCACACATTCCATGGACTAACACAACACAAATCTATTATCTCCCATCTCTGTAAGTAGAAGTCCAGCGTGGTTCTCACCGACCTAAAGTCAGGGTGTCGCAGGCTGGGTCCTTTCTGGAGGATTCAGGGACACATCTATATTGTTAATTCTGATTGCTGGCAGAGCTGAGTTTCCTGCAGTGGCAGGACCCAGGTGGCCCTTCTTGGTGCTGTTGGAAGAGCTGAGACCCCTCCAGGCTGGAACATTTGGGGTCATCTTCACAGGGACAGATGTGAGGGAACCAGTCAGGTGAAGGGAATGACCTGGGGACAGAGCCCCAGGAGTGGAGTCCCTGCTGGTGGGGCCCTTGCTGGTGAGCTAACTGCAGCGTCGATGGCGTCAGAGGGGATCCGAGGCTCCAGAGGGAGCGTTCAGGCACAGGTGGAAATGTGATGAATGTGCTTTAGGGAGATTATTCTAGAAGAAATGTACCCAATGGCCCAATCTTTGGGGCTTGGGAGAATGTTTGGGTCTAGTAGGGCGCTGGGCCCAACCACACCGCCTACTGGCAGAGGAGGGAGCCTTGTTCGCTGCCATCATCCTGCGGGCCCTGGAGAGCTACCGCCCCAGGGAAGGGGACGGCTTTGCCTCTCACTCAGGGTCCTCAGTCTCCCAGTCCCCCGTTTCTGAGACACAAGGTTTCCTTAACAGTGGTTGTAGCTGCTGTCTGCCTCTGCCTTTTACCATACGCATCCCCCCCACCGCCCCCACGCCCCCGCCCAGCTCCACCCCGTGCACCCATCCCCGCATCTCTTCCCTTCCCTCCACAAGCCCAGCAACTTGAAGGACATTCATTGGCTTTGGAAACTGCGCTCCCCTCGACAACTGCGCGCTCCCCACCCCCACGCACACAGATGTCCACAAGGGATGCATACAGGTGTCTGCCCTAGTAGTTAGCAACGACGCCACAATACGCGGGCAATCGCAAGACTGTGCAAAAAACAAATGCATTGCCTCTGAAAAGAGAAATGGAAACTAAAATACCAGATGATCTCAAAAGGGTATTATTCCCCATTGTGCCAGTTTAATACATATGCATTATCTCTGTATTTTACCTAGCAACTGGTGAGGATTGGACATTCGGGGATGCCATTGGCTGGATGGCCTGCAGCTGACCAATCCTGAACTCCGAACGGTCACTGGAAATCTTGGGACTCTGATCACCGAAGGCACAGGTCCCCAGCATCACACAGGAACTATTGGGAGAGGAGGAAAATTTCCTTCGCTTTCTGCACCTTTGGGTCTCCATTTGTGACTGTACCCAAGGGCCGGTTAGGGAAGGACAACCGGAGGTCGCCGTCTGAGCATCGTTGGAGGAAAGGAGACGCTGGAGTGAACTCTGGCAGGTAGGACAGCAGGGGCGCGGAGCTGTGAGCTCAGGGTGGGGGCGGGGATCAGACCTGGTGCGGGGAGCAGGAGCAGGTCCGGGAGAGGGGCTTCCTAGGCGCTCGGCACCTAGGAAGGTGCCGAGGTCGCAGAGGGAATGCCGGGAGGAGGAGGAGGAGGGTGCGGAAGGATATCAGGTGGCAGCAGCAGAGCCTGAATTCCGACCCCAGGAGCTAGCGGAGCAGGGCGGATCGTCATTCTTTGGCTTACTCCATGGAACACGCAGGAGTCAGTCTGCGGGAGATGCCTGAACCCGAGGAGGAAGGGGGTGCCCAGGACACAAGTGGTGCTATTATAGCAGCAACCTGTGTGGCAGGGACGTTCACCTAGGTCAGGTCTGTGGGGCCAAGCCTCCCTGCGATTCTCCACGTCTGCGCCTCCAGGCCTGCGGTCCGTCCCCCAGCCCCTGCCCAGTGACTGGTCCTTGGTGCTATGGGGCCGGCTGCTTCCCTGCACGCCCCGCTGCCTGACCCGCTGCTCTTCTTCCCCATCCTCGGCTTGTCTGCACTGGTCTCAGGTAGGGGGCGGGGCCTGGATCCTGTTGACTCAGAAAGGAAACTCCACACCCCTCTGTGCCTTGCGTTCACTCCTCCCTCATTCCGCAGGAGTTCGCTCAGACCAAACCAGCCTCACCCAACACAAAGGCAGATAACCCCAAATAACCAAAACACCATCGTTCAAACTTTTCATTAATGTCAACGATTAATGAGACATGTAACACTCTTTTATTCCGAAGTTTCCCGTTGTCTCTGTGTGTCTTACCTGGAACACACGTGCCAGTGGGGGCGAGCTGGTGGCTGCTTGTTGGACAGCTCCTAGTTGAGCTGCGCTCCAGGCGCCCAGCTGGCCGTGGGAACAGGAGGAACCCTCTGTGCGCTCAGGGTCTGCAGGGGCTCAGCGTCTGCTCCTCTGTGTGCTGCTCCCGAGGCGCTGGCAGCCTCACTAGATACGTACCAGGCATCTCGTTCTGACCAGCCACAGCCAGGGCCCCAGAATCCACAACCCTTAGCCCGGGAACCCCTGGCCTGTCCCCTGGAACGGCCACTTCCTTTCCTGCCTTAGGTGTGGGTCGGCTGAGGGCCTGCCTGATCCCACCACTTTGTTGAACAGCCCAGTTTACGGTCGTGGGGCCAGCTGAGCCCATCCTGGCCATGGTAGGAGAAGACACCGTGTTGAGCTGCCACCTGTCCCCTGAGAAAAGTGCCCAGGACATGGAGGTGCGCTGGTTCCGGTCTCAGTTCTCGCCTGCCGTCCTGGTGTACAAGGGCCAGCGCGAGAGGACAGAGGAGCAGATGCAGCAGTACCGAGGACGGACAACCTTCGTGAGCGAAGACATTCGCAAGGGGAGGGTGGCCCTGGTCATTCACAACGTCACAGCCCATGACAATGGCATCTACCGCTGTTATTTCCAACAAGGCAGGTCCTACGACGAGGCCATCATGCACCTGGTGGTGGCAGGTGAGACGTTTCTCTTCGTTTGGTGGCTTTTTCACTCTATGACCCTTGGGGACTGTTTCTCTCTGCACTACAGACCAGCAGATTATTGTCTAGGATCCCGTCTATGCGGGCAGGGTGGCTTCCTCCTGCCCGAGGCCCAAGTGAGTGGGTGTGTCCTGCTGAGCTTGGGCATGAGTTTGAGAAGCACAGTGAGCTCAGCGGGGCCGTGAGCAGGGGAGAAGGTGGAACCCCACGGAGTAGCCCCTGCTGCTGCTCAGAGATCTCTAAGGGTCCTCGCCGGTAACATGCATTGGAATTAGACATTGTAGACTATTTGTCTGTTCCCAGGTATAGGATCCAAGCCCCTCATTGAGATGAAGGGCCAAGAGGATTGGGGCGTCTGGCTGGAGTGCACCTCCACAGGGTGGTACCCACAGCCCCATGCAGTGTGGAGGGACCCCTATGGTGAGATCATGCCCGCCCTGGAAGAGGCTTACACCGAGGACACAGACGGCCTCTACAGGGTCACCATGACCGTGATTATCGAGGACAGCTCTGTGAGGAACGCATCCTGTTCGGTCAACAACACCCTGCTGGGCCAGGAGAAGGACTCTGTGATCTTCATTCCAGGTCAGCTCCCTGCCCTCTGGGGGGTCATCCCTTGAAGGTAGGACCCTCAGCAGATGGTTGGGAGCCTGAGTGGGGTTGGGGGAGGGGCAGGGCTGGGAGGGTCCTGGGCCCTGAGGACCTCAGCCTGCTGCTGAGCTGAGGCCTCTCCCCTCCTCACAGGGGAGCATCACAGAGTTTCTCATCCTAGGGGGAGGAGCCTCGTCTCTGAGGGCAAATCTGATTGCTTTTCCCTATTGTGGTTCTGATGCTGCAGCTACGTTTGTGTGTTCAGGACAATCACACACCGTGGAGAGTGGTGGGGGCAGGGCGCTGTCTGCACCTGGTGGTGCTGATGCTGAAGCCTCCCCTCCTGCCTGTGGGGTTTTCCAAAGACAGATCTGGGACACTCAGTATCTACAGACATTCATAAAGTCACTCAACAAACACCTAGCAAGGATCACATATATTCAAGGTGCTGTTCAAAAAACAGGAGATACATCAGGGAACAGAATGCTTGAAAACCCTAAATACACTTCCGCCTTGCTAGGTGTTGTCATCCCGCTAGACTCCGGGCGGTAGGGTCGGTGCGGATATTCAGCTATGGAATCGGGGTAGGGAGTACTCAGCAGAGACGCGGCCGGCAACCTTATTTGAGTGCGCGGTCAGGCTTCCAGCTAAGATGGGGACGAAGAACCTCAAAGGATGAGAAGAAAGCTACCTGGTGTGGTGGGAAGAATAGAGATTCTGTGAATGAATCTGCGCTACCTATTCTCTGACTTTGGTTTCCTCATTCTATAAAACCCTAAATGCTTGAACCCTAAAAGGGCTCACATTCTAGAAAAGTGTAGAGCAATGTATAAAGCAATGAACTAAAGCCAAAAGTAAAACAGTTAATTAAACTATTATGTCAGATGATGATGAGTGCTGTAGAAAACTTAATCAGGGGAGAGTGTCTGGAGAACTAAGGGCGGGGGAGCTGTGACATCACTAGAGAGGTGAGGGAAGGCTTCTGTGAAAAGGTGGCAACAGGGCAAGTGAGGGAGGAGCACCAGGGAGCAGGGGGAGCGGGTGCCCGGGTCCTAAGGCAGCAGCAGGTCTGGCAGTTTCGAGGAACCCCGGAGAGGCAGGTGTGGGTGCAAGGACTGAGTGCAGGGAGAATCCGAGGAGGTGAGTGCAGACCTGGAAGGGGTCCGGAGCAGACGGGCAAAGCAGGTCCCAGGGAGCCTTCGGTTTGGTCTCAGTGAGACAGGAGCCGTGGCAGGGCCTGGAGCAGAAGCCGGATGGAGGGCATTGCAGTCACCAGGCCACAGTGATGGGGCTAAGCGGGGACAGTGATGGTTGCTGGTTTTTTTTATCTGGTCCTTCCAAAGGTGATGGTGACGGCAGGTGTTTCTGCTCCTTTGTCTCCTCAGCCCCGTCAAGTGACAGAACTAGAACTGTTCAGTAACCAGCTGAATGCTTTGTTTGAGGGAAAACCATGCACGGATTGGGGGCTGCAGCGCCTCACCAGGAGGGGCGCCTCTCCCTGAGAGATTTGGGGCGAAAGGAAGGGTTTTAGAGGTGGAAAGGGGCGTGACTGTCTAGGGGTCGGGGTGTCCTTGTGAGGCAGCTGCCCCTGTTTGTGGGGGCAGGGGAGTGGCTGAGCTGGTGGGAGGGTTGCCACGGGCGCCTGTCAGTTTCCTTGACAACGGGGTGTTTCCAGGGCGCACAGCACATGTCAGTGTAGATTTGTGATGTGGGCCACAGGGGTGGC
>PVKU01013379.1:0-29287 GCA_004027475.1 Anoura caudifer | reverse complement strand
AATTCTAGAAGCAGCAAGGGATAAGGGCACAGTCACCTACAAAGGAGTTCCCATCAGACTGTCAGCTGATTTCTCAAAAGAGACCTTCCAGGCAAGAAGGGGCTGGCAAGAAGTATTCCAAGTCATGAAAGGCAAGGACCTACATCCAAGATTGCTCTATCCAGCAAAGCTGTCATTTAGAATGGAAGGGAAGATAAAGTGCTTCTCAGATAAGGTCAAGTTAAAGGAGTTCATCATCACCAAGCCCTTATTATATGAAATGTTGAAGGGATTTATCTAAGAAAAAGAAGATAAAAAATATGTACAGTAAAATGAGAGCAAACTCACAATTATTAACCACCACGCTTAAAATGAAAACAAACTAAGCAAACAAGTAGAACAGGAAAATAAACACAGAAATGGAGATCACATGGAGGGTTTGCAACAGGAGAGTGGGAGAAGGAGAAAAGGAGAAAAGGTACAGAGAATAAGTAGCATAGATGGTAGGTAGAAAATAGACAGGGGGAGGCAAGAGTAGTGTGGGAAATGTAGAAGCCAAAGAACTTATGACCCATGGACATGAAATAAGTGGGGGAATGTGGGTGGGAGGGGGTGTGCAGGGTGGAGGGGAGTGAAGGGGCGGAATGGGACAACTGTAATAGCATAATCAGTAAAATATATTTTAAATAGAAGAAAAGAGAAAAAAATCTTTGAACAGAAGCATGTGATACAAAAAATGTTTTTATAGTTATGAAGTATGTCATATATTAAAATTGTTATTAACACCCATACATTTATGGTCAGTTGCTTCCTGACAAGATCACTTGGTGAGAAAAGAATAGTCTCTCCAACAAACAGTGCTGGGGCAACTGGACATCCACAGGCAAAAATAATGAAGCTGGACTCCTGGCTTATACCATGATCAAAACCTACCTCAAATGGACTAATGATCTAAACATGAGAGCTAAAACTATAAAAGTCTGAGAAAAATCATAGGTTTAAATCTTTATGACCATGGATGCAGTGTTGGAGTCTTAGACATGACACTAAAACAAGAGCAACAAAAGAAAAACTGGATGAACTATATTTCATCAGATTAAAAAATGCATATTAAAGGACACTATCAAAAAGTGACAGGACAATGTACACATTAGAAGAAATCATTTGCAAGTCATATACCTGATAAGGCTCAAGTGTCCAGAATACATAAAGGACTCTTACAATTCAACAACAAAAAGACAAACGACCTAATATTAAAATCGGCAAAGGACTTGAATAAATATTTTTCCCAAAGAGATACACAAATAGCCAAAAAAAAAAAAAAATGAAACTATGCTCAATGTCATTTGTCATTAGGGAAATACAAATCAAAACCACAATGACACACTATTCCACATGCACTAGAGTGCCTGTAATTTAACAATAATAACCTGTAAAATGGTTCAGCCGTTGTGGAAAACAGTTTGGCAACTCTTAAAACATCAAAGATAGAATTACTGCATGATCCTACAATTTCACTCTGAGGTATATACCCAAAAGAACAGAAAAAAGAAACCCAAACACATTTCCACATATCCGTAACAGCACCATTCACAATAACTAAAAGGTATAAAGAATGAATGAGTGGATAAACAAATGGTGGTGTAAATATACAGTGGAATGCTACTCAGCCATAGAAAAGGATGACGTACTAATACCTGCTATCATACGTATGAACCTCCAAAACATCCCAAGTGAGAGAAGTCAGACACAAAAAGTCACATACATTATCATTCTCTGTATGTTGGACACCCAGAATAGGTAAGTCCCCTGAGAAGGAACACAGACTGATGGTTTCCAGGGACAGAGGGGGGTGGAAGAGAGAATGGCTGCTCAATGCGTTTTACTCTGGAGAGATGGAAATCTTCTGGTAGGTAGAGGTGGTGGTTGCACAACACGGCGAGTGTCGTAAATGCCGCTGTAAAATGGTAATCTTATGCTATGCGATTCTAACCTCGGTAAGCCACGTTTTAATGTTTAAATGGCTACGAAGGGAGGCTTTACAGTGTCTCGTGTGTGAGCCCCAGACTTCACAGTGGCAATCTTCAACCTCTCTCAGCTCATGGCACATATACACTAATTACTAAAATCCTGTGGCACGCCAAAAATATATTTTTTGCTCATCTGACCAAAACAGAGGTATAATTTTGATTGATTTACAAAGGGAAAAAAAAGCAATTACCAACCCTTTTTGCTCCAAAGTGACTTCAAAAAATCAAATGCCTATACTTACATATAAGGATTTTTGTTTCCAAGAATTAACCAAGCAGACGCAACCTTATGGGATGTGGCCCATAAGATGCAAGTCTCTTATATGACCTATATATTTATGGTTCAAGACAGGGCATTCACACCAGAGGGCTATTGTTGCTTTGACTTCCGTCATTTTTTTATTTGACAATCTAAGGGAAAAGAGGTCAGTGCCCCTGACTCCATAGCCAGGCTTTGCATGTTTTAAAAATTCTGTGGCATACCGGTTGAAAATTGCTGACCTAGAACAATGCCGTCAGATCTAGTGCTCCCTTTTGGTAACCTAGATTTGATAAAGTCTACTTTACTATCTTAAGATGAAATTCTCAGAGGTGTAAATTGCCTCCAAACATAGTTCCAGGAAAATAAGTATAATACCCTAAATGTAACATAAAGAAATGAGGTGATTAGTTTATGCGAAGCATGTTCTTGTACAGGGGTTGTTAAATTAACAAATACAACTGTCTGCTGGTGTATATGAGATAAAGATAATTTTTCACTTTAAGTAGAAAGTTTAAAAATAATCATTTCAGTTTCTACACAGTATCCTTGATGCCCTGTTGGCCCTCAAAGTGTAAAGTATAACAAATACTACTATCTGGCTCTTTACAAGAAATAGTTGCCAGCCCCTATTTTCAGGAATGGCTATATAACTTCTGTGCCTCAGTGCAAAGTGAAAATGCGGGATCCTAATAAAAATTATCTGGAAGTTCAAGACAGTGATAACAGAGCAGTGAAGCCAGAGCAGGGCCCACACCCACGAAGCCAGCCCTGCCAGTTCTATTACATAGATACTCAGACGCCACCTCACTGCAAACGTAGCAAACTAGTTGGACATGTGCACCTGTGAATGCACCAGCTACATGTGCAGACCAGTGCACACAGGGCCGTGCACACAGGGCTTTGCACACTGCACTACCCTATGTAGCAGCCCCAGTAGAACTTGTGTTGTATCAACTGCTCAGGTACTATGGTGGCGTATCTATTCTTCATGTGAACTGGCAAACAACTCTTATGGAACTTTCGAATAATGAGCAGCACAAATCATTCTTTAATTTACAAGAAAGTTGCATTTATGCAATATCCATGGAATGTTAAAACAGAAAGAACTGCATTTGTGTGTGAGATGGAATTAGCGTCCAGGCTGAGATAATTATTAGCAGGTTTTATATGAATGTTCAGTGAGCTATGCAAAGTTGGTGGGGAACACAGGGTGGTTCTTCACCATGAAACACTGGCCGGTACGTTGCAGAATGAGCAACATTACTGACCCCTATGCACTCAAAGCCACTGTGTCTCCACCATCCCTCATATTGTCACATCTAAATGCCCAAGGCCATCTCCAAACCACCCTTTAGCAAGTCTTTCTACTTGAGTTGAGAACCATTAGTCTAGCAAGGGTGTCCAACCTGTGGCCCACGGGCCACATGCAGCCCAGGATGGCTGTGAATGTGGCCCAACACAAAATCCTAAGCTTACTTAAAACACGATGAGATTTTTTTGTGATTATGTGTCACAATGTATTTAATGTGTAGCCCAAGACAACTCTTCTTCTTTCAGTGTGGCCCAGAAATGCCGAAAGCTTGGACACCCTTGGCAGAGGATCTAATAGCAATTAGATATTTGGAGGTGAGGGTGAGATATTGTGGAAATGGAATTTGGGGTCCTTGCTTATTGGTTGGTACAGCCCTTTTAAATGTGTCAAATCAGAATTGTTTAGGTTATCTTTCTTTTTTGTGATATATCTTTTGGTAGGCAGGACAAATGCTAATAATATCAGCACCTGACATCAATGTAGAGTTAATTCTTTTCAGCATTGTTTATTTTACATTTTACAGGATACAGACTCAGCAAGAGGGATAGATATTACTCAATTCATTTAAATATTTTTATTAAAATGTGTATTCATTTCAGAGTTCATTGTTAACCATCATGATATGTAAGGCACTTAGTTTGGGAATACTGAGAAGAACAGTCTGAGGCCTAGAAAGAGCAGGCAACTTTCCCAAGTCCCCATGACAGAGAGATGGTAGAGCCAGGAGTGGAGTTCAACTTTTATGATTCATAATTCTGCATTCATCCAGTTTTCTTCCCCTTGTGGGATAAACTAATTCACCCAGAACCTGCTTTGGATAGAAGGCATTTCAACTCATAACTTAGAAGAATAAGAATACCATCAAGAATGGTGATGCCCAATTCTCTTTCAACCTTAAGAAGGCATTCACTTGGCACCCCTCTCTAATTGAAGGAAAGAGAGTAGTTCACAGACAGTTTGGCGCAAATTAAATGCCAGTGAATTCCCAAGAAGAAAATATTCATATCTATACTTAGGTAGAGCCCATGGAAAACATGGAGAAATGAGACATTGGAGTGTTTTTAAAAATTATTATTGTTGAACCAGGCCCAGAACCCCACTACAGAGCATATAGATCTGGAACTTGGCAATACCCAAAATTAATGGTATCGTCATAAAGTTTATATATAATATATATATATAACTTCTTAAGCCATGCACCAGGAAGGAGGCTCCTATAGGGTAACCACCTCAGCCCACCCATAAATAATTCATGTTAATATCCTAAGAGAGGTCACGGACTGGAGTAATGTGCTGACATCTGGCTCCTTCTGGCAGGACAGCCTGTATGGTCTTAACAGATGGCCTTTAATTAGTGGTGGGTTGTCCCAGCAGAGGGCAGCTTGGGCAGGAATAATTATTTGGACTACCCACCTCATGCCTGGCTCCTAGAACTCTTGGCGTATTGTCAGAAGTGCCACTGCAGTTACTGCCAATAGGTCTGATGTCACTGATGGCAGCCTCTTGGGCTACCATCATCACTGGAGGGAGGCCTCTCTGGAGAACCTCAGCAAAGATGCCGTGGCACAAATAGGCAGGGGAAATTTGGGAGATGGATGAGGCTGGGGAAAATGTGTGGAATAAGCTTGCTTTCAGGAGAGTTCCCTACTGAACCTTTAGGTCTGAGAGCCACAAATTGCTGCTTATTCTTTTTGAACTCAACACACTCTGAACCTTTTCAGCAGTAGGAAGAGATATGAACTAGGGAGTGAAGTTTTAGACTTGTTTCCTACTATATAGGAGCTAAATAGCAGAGGGAAATGCCCATAGGTTATTACAAAGAACCAAGCTGCTGAAAGATCACAAGTTCTATTGCCCAGACATATTAAAAAAAAAAAAAAAAAAGGTCTTCCATTTCAGATATAAAGAGAAAATGACTTACTGTATCCAAAATGGAACACAGCCAGCAAAACCATGTCTTCACTTCACAAGATCCTGAAAGTCTTAAGAACAACTTGGGCCCTGTGCAGAGTAAAGCAAGTCTCTGAACTGAATAAAAAAAAAAATGAAATCAAGCAAAGTAAAATAAAGTAATCCTGGGATACTTGACCCTGAGCTGAGATGTTTGAGAACAGAGCAAATTATGTGCCTTCAAAACTAGGTTGTTGGTGAAGACCAGAGCTGAGCTCTACTACCCACAGTAAAAGCATGGGTTGACTTGTGGTAATGTGAGCATTTATCCAGCTATCTCTTGGGTTTTTCTAATGATGGCCTTGAAGTTTACTTTTCAGTATGTGATGGCAGTGGGAATCACTCTTACCCAACTCAGCTATCTTCAAACTGAGTAGAAACAAAAGAGCTGTATTTGAATGTGTCTTCAGAACTTGAAGTAGATACCTTCATTTACTTGTCTGGTCCATCAATAGATTGCCTGACAACTTTCATCAGTCAAGGTTAACTCTGATGCAGTTTCCAAGACTTAAGAATTGGCATGATTTGCTCCATTATATAGAAATCCTAAAAAGCCAGGATTTGGGGAGTGCCTGGATGGGAGAGATCTCTCTCCCCCAGCGTGAAGCACATTATACAAAGACCTAAGTACAGAAAAGAGGCCTCCTCTGTTTAAGACACGATGACCTGAGGAAGTCTTAGGGAGCAGGGTCAAATTTTTCTAAGCCATGAGACCCGTGGGAAGTATATAAATCACAAGAAGAATTTGGTCAATTGTTTAAGAATTGAAGTTTTCCCTACATACATGTAGAGTATCTCCAATCAAATATAATATTACATGAGCCAAGAATACCAAGGAAAGATCCCAATGAGAATCTAATGTAAATTTCATGGATTTAAGTTGAAGTTTATCTTGTGTCAAAAGTTATAAAGGTCAGGTTAAGGCCCAGAATATTCTTGATCGCCTGAGTGCTTTAATGATTCTAAATTATTGCAATAAACTAGAAAGACATCTAGAGATAAAATAGGAAATATACATATATATGTTTTATTTGTTTGTTTAATTGATAGTGTATGCCTTCTATATTTTGGGCACCATTTGAGACTTTAGAAATGTTGCAATGAACAACAACAAAGAAAAAACTCCTACTTTCATGGATCTTACAGGGGTCTAGATAATAACTGTATTAATATGCAAATGTAACACTCAGGTACTGGGACAAAAGCAAATGACACAGGAAAGAGGGATAGAAAGTGACTGGGGTGGTGAAGGTGCCACTTTAGATTGTCTGGAGAGCAAGATCTCTTTGTACTAAATTAATTATCAGAAGGGAATGAAGTGGCAAGTCCTGAGGCTGTCTCGGAGTAGGATGTTTCAGGCAGAAGAAACAGCAAATGTGAAGGTCTGGATGCTTGATGTGAATGAAGAAATTCCAGGAGGTCAGTGGGCCCAGAGTGAGCCAGGGTCCAAGGGAATGAAAATGGGGTCAGGGTGTAGGTGGGGACCAGGGCATATGGGTCTCACACATTTTTCCTTGGTGATTTTCAAGTGACAGACTTTATTTCCATGTGTTTGTCCCCTGTAAAGCTCTGGCACTACAAACACAGCTAACATTTTAGAGTGCTTGCTGTGTGCCAGGTCCTGTAGGAGGTGTTTGCCCGAGACACGTCATTTTCTCATCACTACAACCTTAAAGCTGTAGGTACCATTGTTACCCGCTTTTGCAGTCAGGACACTTAGGCTTGAAGGTTAAACAACTTGCCAGAGCTGCCCTGAGGTTATGCACCAGAGGTTCCAAAGTACAGGAGAACAAAGCAGAAGGGGTTAAAAGGCCCACCCTGTTGTTTGAGACCCCCTACTCAGTGACAAAATTCTAGCCGGCTTAGCCTGGGCTGTGCTCTTCTTTAGCAAGGAAGCCAAGCAGGAGAAACCAAGATATAAACCCTTGGGAAGAGCCTGTCTCTCTCTCTCTCTCTCTCCAGACATTCACTAGGCTTCTAAACCCCTTGTTCTCAAGAAGCCTTCACTCTTTGCTGGCCCTTGGACTTATGTTTCCGTTGATGCCGAGAATCGTGCTGAGTGCTGAGAAGTCCTCTGTATTCTTCTCCCCGTGTGGTTAGAGGTGGAGGAGAGTCTGGGTGGCAGTGCCAGGGACCACACCTCTTTGTCAGGAACATGTAATTAAAAAAGAAAGAAAAAGGGGAAAAATGAGCAAAGAAATAGTCACCCACCCCCGTTTTTCTTCAACTCATGCGCATGCACGCGCGCACACAAACCAGCAGACGTCCATCACCCGGGTCCTTGGGGCTCTGATGAAAACATTTTCCACCTGGCACAGTGAGGCATTAAACACCCCTCCAACCCAACCTGAGACTTGGACCGTCAGTGGAGATATTTTTAAAACCATGACACAGAGGAGTGTGACACACTTGGTTTTCTCAGTGGGTGGGTAGAGTGTTATTTCATGTTGTTCTTGTCTCTCAGCCCAACATTATAAGTGTGCACTTTATTACTACACGGAGAAGCTCTGCAGCCCGACCCAGCACAGTGTGTTCCCAGCGAGGGGATGGCAACCCGGACAGGCGTGGGGAAGGTGGAGCTGAAAGATGCTGGGACACAGGCGGCCCCTAGGGTTTTCCCTCATGCGCTGAGTTCATGCTCAGTGGTGTATGCAGTGTCTCTATTGCTATTTTTGATATTCTGTATCTACCAGTTGCTGTCCTTGGGAAAAGTCTAGATATTCAGATATTTAGTGACATTCTTAAATAACTATTTTTTGTTCTCTTTTTCTCCACTTTTTTTAAATGGGGGGTTATTCTTGATATCACACATAAAATGTATGGTAGAGTGAAGACTACATTATCCATGCCTTGTCGTTTACATGCAAAGGTATCAGCCAAAGACACTTGTTTCCATGGGACAGGTAGGACACTGAGGTACCAAAAGGGGCATGGGGGGCAGCGGGCTGACAAGATCCATCATCATCTGGCCTCTGTCCATGGTCAGCACTCTCCAGTCTACTCCAGCCACTAAGAACTCGCTATTCCTCCCCAGACGTGCCGTGTTCCTGACCACCTCATGACCTTCATGCTTGTTCTTCCCTCGACTGTAATGCTTTCTCCTCAGATCTGGCAGGAGTTTGTACCTCTGCATATTTCAGGAAAGTCTTTGCTTTATGTTACTTTCTGAAAGAGTCCATCCTTGACCATGATTCACAAATAATACCTCCAACCTGCCCTCCCTTCTGGTACATTCTATCGGTACACCCTCTTTATTTTTCTTTGTAGCATTGCTTGGTGCCTTCCATTGGCATTCACTGCAAGCAGACATGCTGACTGATGGGTTTGTTTGTGCAGAAAAAGGAGAAGGAAGGTTACAAGGATGACTGCTTTACCTGGGACCTGAACAGCTAGAGAATGGTGACACCATTTACTGGGATGATGCAACCTGAAGGAGGAGCCTATTTTGGGAGGAGAGGGTAGGGAAGGATCAAGATTGCCATTTTTGGCATGTTATTAACATATCTGTCAGATATCAGGGTGGAGAGGTCTGGTGGGCATGTGGATGTACATGTCTGGAATCCAGGGTAGAGATTGGGTCTGAAGATAAAAATTCATGAGTCATGAACACATATAGATATTTAAAGACATGATCTTGCTTGAGATCTGCTATAATATAACAGCTAGATAGTACAGACATGGAAGAGAAGAGGGCCAAGAGCTAATAATCTCTGGAGCAATAGGATATTTAGAGGATGTGGAGGAAAGGAGGGGTAAAGGAGACTGGAAAAAAGAATCCACTGAGGTAGCAGGACAACCAGGAGACTATCATGTACAAAAAGCCAAGGGAAGAAAGATTTGCTATTCTAGTTGTCGCTATAATCTCCAAGTGAGGACTGAGAATTGGTCTTTACATCTGGCCAAGGACTGAGACAAGAACAGAAAAATAGGGACAAAAGCCTGGGAGGGAAGGGTTGAGATGAACTCTTAAGGTGAAGGTGAAGAAGGAGGGGCAGAATACAGGTCACAAGGTCAAGGAGCTTTGTCATATGACAAAAAGGAAATGAAGAAGCCCACAAGAAAGGGGAGATATCCCTGTGCACCTATAGGCTGATGAGAATGAGACACTGGAGAGAAAAATTGAGAGAAGGAGAGAAAAATTGGGAGAAGGAGAGATGATTGCGGGGTGGAGGCTTTAAGTAGGCAGGTCAGAATGGGCCACAGGTATGGTGCAATGGAGTAGGTCTCAGATGGGAACAGGCTACAGTCCACAAGGAAGGCAGGCTCTATGGGCACCAAAGGAGGTGGTAGGTGACTCATTTTAGGTGGATGAGAGAGTTCTCTTCTGCCTGCTTCTGTTTTCCAAGTGAATAAAAGATGAGGTCATCAACTGAGAGTGGGGGTGGACGTAAGGAGAGGAGAGGTGTGAAATAATGGCCTTGGAGAACAGGATTGTGACTTGACCAGGGGGAGAGGGTAGGATTGCCAGCCAGTGCTGAGGTCCCTAGTGAGGTTTGTGGTCAGAAATTAACATGTGACCAGCCAGTTCTGCTTTATGTTTTCCTCTGGTTGTATTCAAATATTCTGGTGCAGGTTCAGAGTCCGTGGAGAGCTGGGTTTTAGCATGATAGGAAATTTCCGAGTCAATGGGTTGGAGAGAAAAATGGAAGCTAAGGGTTAATACAAGGCAGTGACCATAGCGATGGAGAGAAGAGAACGAAGGTCATGGAAGGTCGAAGGAATGGAGCCAACGGAAGAGTCAATGGTTTAAAGGTCTTGGTAAGAACCAAAGAATTGCTGAGGTCAGGTAGTAGAGAGAATAATCTGGAAGATGGCAGCTAGTGGTACTCATTACACCGCAGCTACTCTAGTCTATCTCTGCCCCAAAAGAATACCTAGATCATTCCAGCCTCGGAGCTGAGCCATTGCCTCAAAAACTCTTGTCCCAGAGCTTCTCATGGCTGCCTCTGGCTCACAACAGAGAGCTCAGATCATCTCAGAGGTCACCTGCTTGGAGAGGCCATCCCTGGACAGCATAGCTAACGTATTTGTCATCATTGTCTGAGAAGATGCCACTTTCATATTTGTTCACTTTGTTTAATGTGAGTTTCTCCAACTGGTTTACAAGCTTCACACACTAAGCATGTTGTCCCCTTCTTGTCCATCAATGATTCACCAGTATGCAGAATGATGGTTAGTGTGTGGGGGTGTTAAACAATAAAAACAGCAAGAACAAAATAAGCAATAGTAATAATAACCTTTGATGAATAAATGTAGGTGTATACAAAGCATAAGTTATTTAACCTCTCTCAAGCTCATTCATAAATAAAAGACTTTGACCTAGGTATTATCTTTAAGATCCTTCCCAATCTTACAATGCCAGTTACGTAACAGCCCGATATAATCTGAGAGACCCACAGGAATGTTAATGCTCAAGGTGCATGCTCATATCTCAAGGCCAAGAGAAGAAAGGTCTCAAGTAGTATACTTTGAAAAAAAATCTCTTATCAAGTCAAGATCAGTGATCTCAGTTGAGCAAAGCAAGATTTTGTTAACGCCTTTCCTTCCACTTCATATTAATCCTTTAAGCTGCAGGTAGATGGCATGCTTAAAAGGTAAGGCCAGGGGACAAGATGGTCCCACGGGTGCAGCTGTACTGACCCAGCCACCGTCTTGGACCTTTGGGTGAGTTCCATGGGTTTTGGTCGTTCTTCTCGTGTGCCTAGAATATAAATGGGGCTTCTAAACCCTAGAAGTAGTCTCATTCTCCTGAGAATCACCCAGACCTTTATCATTTGATCTTGGTCCAGTTTTTTGTTTAAGTTAAAAATAACTGGTTTCATCCTTTTGCTTTTTTCTGCAGTCATTATTGATTTAGAAACTATAGTGGCCCATTCATGACTGTGGTCCTCTGTGGCTCCTTTTACATTTTCCAATTCTGTATATTCTATTTTACTGCATTACAGAGGTATCTTTCTTCCCCCAAGTAACAGCAGCATAACCACCCCTCTTCCCTACCCTTTCCGCTAATTCCAAAGCACATGTCCAGAGCCCCCTCCTGGGAAGGTCAATGTGCCTTTGGGGTTGTAGGATCTTTATGAGGCTGAGGGATGGAAGCCAGTAGCGCTGTAGCTCTGCCCGGCAGTGGAAGCAGCTGCAGTAGGGAAAAAGGCAGGAAGAGCCCAGGAGGCAAAGCCTGCCTTTTTTGATGACTGGTCTAAGGCTTCTTACTTGAACTTTTGGTTTTATAGTTCTATAAAAGGCAGCTGACAAAAGAGATCCCGTTTTGGGAGGGTCCAGCTGGCCATGCTGAGCTGGGAGGGGCAGCCCCAACATTTGAAAGCCAGACCTGATTTTCATCCATGATGTCAGAGTGGCATGGGGTTCCCAGTGAGCCAGAAGGAGGGAGAGCAGACAGCCCCGGCCCCAGCCCGCGCCCTGCCTGGTGCCAGCAGCAGCTTCAAATGCTGCCTTCCTGGCGCGTCTGCAGGAGCCTTTTCCTCCTCGGAGACTGTTTGCAATGTTTGGAAGGGAAGCACCCTCGCTCAGCTGGTGGGTGTCTGCTGGGGCTGGGGAGCCTTGTGCCTCAGTCCTCGGCTCCTTGGCTCTCCCGGTGTCCAGCCTTGGCCCAGCTCTCTGTTCCCTTTCACTCCAATGGTGGATGCAGGAAGCCTGAGCATGCTGGCTGCTCTGAGCCCCACATCTCTTTACAGACCTATGGTCCTGAGCCCTTGGGCTCTGGCCACCCCTTCTGGATTTGGGGTGCCAGCCTCTGCTCCCTGCTCTGACTCAGAGGCTGATGCTGGACCCTCATGCTGCCCAGAAGAAAAGAGAATTGGGGGTGAGTGGTGGGTTTTAATTAAATCTAATCTTAAAAAAAATAATAACGTGAAGAAACTTTTTTTTCTTGCTTATTCACATCAAACTACTGCATTTCTCTGGCTCAAGCCCTACGGTTTCCTGTGGACAAAGCGGGTTGGCTGTCCAAGCCCTTGGGGGCTGGGGCAAAGCAACAGCTACTCACTCAGGCCTGACTCAGGGGAGGTTCCTTTCTCCCAAGCCAGGAACAGGGCTGCCCAGCCCCAGGGAGAGGCCAAGAGGAGGGAGAAGGGAAAGGCAGTTGTGAGGGGCACTGACACTTGTTTTAGGATTTTCCAAAGGTTGCAGAAGGGGAGGGGCTGTGGCAGCCCACGGGTCCCACATGGGTCTAACATGCATGGTCAGCTCCTTCACATGGACACCAATTAGGCTCCCCTCAGAGCCTTGGCAGCCAGGCCAGGAGGGCAGGGCTATAACAGAACCTCACATAACACTGACGAGTGGCTAGAAGGACTACAGCCATCCATCTCCATCCAAAATTATCATGTTGTACAATTTAAATCTGTTCTCACATTTCCTGGCTTTTGCGTGTGTGTTCTGTCTGGTGACACATTATTCCTGGACTCATTCATTCAACTGTCACATGTTCTTTTCAGGGCCTACTACCTGCTAGGTAGTATTGCATGTGTGACAGATAGACCTTCAGTGAGGGAGCTTGAAATATTAAATAAATGGTGGTCCACTGATTAGCAAATTCCCCAGAGACCAGGGCTCTTTCAACAGAGTTTCCCCAGGGACAAAGGGTATACAGGGTATGGTGTTTTCCTCTGGACCACATGAGACTAGGCATGACAGTGGCCCTCCGATTCTCATGGGCCATATGTGAGGGTGCACACGGTTCCAAGATTGTCCCCTTCTCTCTGATAAGAAGGGCCTATATTGGAGATAAATTTAAAGAAATCTCCCCAAGAAAGTGGAAATGGAGTCTGCTCTACTCAAGGCTGAAAGAAGGGGCTCTATCACTTGCCAGACTTTCTTATTCCTCCCTCTCTCTTTTTTTCCTTTCTTTTGCTCCTTTATTATTCATTAAATATTCATTGAGTATCCACGATGGGCTGATTGATATCATCCTAGTTCTGAATTGTTGCTGTATATTAAGTATATAAGTTGAATTGAATACAATAAAAAAAGAAAACCTGCACCGAGAGAGCAACCCACCGGCTTGGTGGAGTGGGCCGAGTCTGGGCGGGTGTTATGTAGGGTGAGAGCAGGCATGGACCTCTCTTCCGCCTGCCCTGGTGAGGTCACACAAACTGCGTGATTAACTAACATCATCCTTTTCAAAGTACTTTTTTATTATCTCATTTACCCTTGTAATAGTCCTAGAATGTAGAACCAGGGGAACCATGCCCATTGTACAGATTAATAAACTGTGGCCTACAGTTCAGTAACTTAGCTGTTTTTATTGCCAAATATTTAGTTACTGGCAGAAAAAGAATCTGACCTAGGACTTAGAGCTGCTGTCTGAGGACTCCAACATCCATACCAAACCAGGTATACAGAGCTTCACCAGGAATGCTTAATTTTCTTCCTTTTTCTCAATTAATACTTAAAGAATGTCTTAGTTGGGGATGACTACAAATACTATAGCCTGGGTGACTTAAATAACAAGCATTATTTCACAGTTCCGAAGGCTGGTAAATCCAAGATCAGGGTGCCACCAGATACAATGTCTAATGGGAGCTCTTCCCAGTTTACAGGTGGCTGTCTTGTTGTACCCTCACATGGCCAAGAACAGCGAAAGGTAGGCCACACTATTCTCTCATTTCTCTTCTTAGACAGGTTTCACCCCATCCATGAGGCCTCCACCCTCATGACTGGATGACTTCCCAAAGACCTGGCCTCTTCATACCATCGTATTAGGGGTTAGAATTACAACATATGAATGGGGCAGCGGGAGGGAGGATAGGGCAGAGACCTTCAGTTCCTAACTGGTAGAGATAAAACTTAAAACAGCATCCTAGTTAGTCCATACATTCCCGTTGCCTGGGTTTGAAGTCATGAGAAGGACTCTGCCTGTCGTTGCTGGCTTTAAAGATAGAGAAGGGGCCAGGAGCTGAGGAACACGGGCAACTTCAAATTTGGAAGAAGCAATGAAGTGGATTCTCCCCCGGAGCCCCCAGAAGAAACCTAGGTCTACTGGCTCCTTGATGTCAGCTCAGTGAGACTCACCTCAGCCTTCTGACCTCTAGAACTGTGAGATAATAAGTTGATGTTGTAAGCCAGTAGTTTTATGGCAATTTGTTACAGGAACCATACAGAACTGATACGGATCGATAAGTTTCATCTAGATCACCCTGGTTAAGTTCCCAGTGGTCAAATTCCAAACATGTCTGTGGTTATTAGATTGGACACATGAATCATGAAACAAAGAAAATGGCTATGAGGGCTTCAAGGATTTCTCTGCCTAGCTAATTCCTTCAGGACACTTATAAGGCCTCCCTTTGCTGTGGCTACACTAACGTCAATGAATCTGGTCCCTCTCTGCTTCTCTCCATCTTTTTTAACTGTGGCTGCCCATTGACGCTGGCTCCAGAGCCCAGCTGTGAGCAATAGACAGGGTAATAGCTGTGTTGTGCAGGTGACCTCATGGCTCCCATCTATTGGCAAAATTCCGTTTCAGCAAGTCACCACTAGTAAAACTACACACAAAACCCAGGGCTCGAAAGGAGGTCAGGACTATGGACACCAAACAGGACAGTTTGGTTGGACCTGCACAAATTCTTCATGCCGACAGATCTCTATCTCCCCATGGGCAGAGGTCATCCTGGTGTGATGCTGATTCTGGTAGTCAAGTAGAGGCTACCAGTGACCTTTGGTCCCAACTGTGAAACTCACAGGAAGGGGCCCAGCCAAGGCAGGCATGGAGGTGCAGAAAATTCCAGGTTCTCTCTTTGGAAGGCCATACAAGCAGAGGCTCGGAATCAGAACCACAGAAGGGCGCTGGTGCTGGGCAGATTAGCTATAAACCAGAGAATGCCTCCCTGCTTTTAATCCTTTTGAGCAAATATTCAGTTTTATAATATAACTACACTGGTTAGCATCTGAAGTTGGGGTTGTCCTCATTCTCAGCACAACATAAGGAGTTTCAAGCCCTGATCCACTTCCCTTCTCCACCTCTTCCTGGTTGTGGGTTTCCTGAGCCCCATCTTCCTCCTCTGAAAAGGGAAGATAATAATAGCAGCATCGTTGTGTGGTTTGGAAGATTAAATGAGTCAATGATATAAAAATGACTAGCACAGCACAGTCAATCGATAAATATTAGTTCCTTGTTTCACCCTTTCTTGTCTACATCAGATTCAGCTATAGTATCCATATTGGTCTCACTGGGGTCTAGCCTTCTGGTTTCAGAAATGACCATAATCAAATAGTTCTCAAAATAGCAGAAACTATCATGTTTTAAAAATCTACAGTGGGGGCTAGAGATTTGACAGTCTCCGTCGGCCTGTATTTCCTTCTGACCTTCTCAAGCCCCCTTGCTTTCATTCCATCCCCAGCAGCAGTGATACAAACTGGGTCCAATCTTGGCTTACAAATGAAGCTGCTCATCATGGTTTCTTCAGACTCCGCTCTCCAAGTCACATGGACAGCATTTGGATGTTCTTTATTGAAAACATTTGTTTACTGAGGTGTTACTAGTGTTCAGGTCCAATGTCATGCTCTAAACAGATTCATTCACTCGGTTCCCATGATGCATTCCTTCCCTCCACGCTTATGTGTCAGAAGGACACCAAGATTGTTTAATCACGGAAATATGTCCCAAAGACTTTTACCTCTAGGCCTCTGGTGACACAAGGCTGGGATGACGGAATGCAATTCCCATCTGATAACTGGTTTCTTGGCTTAGTTGAAACCAATTTTTAGGAGGCAGAAAGCCAAATCCTCAGGCCAGGCCCTGAGCTGGCACTCCCTGCTGCTGTGTTCACTTGTCCAGTAAACCTTCTTACTGGCAGCAGAGATGACTTACTGGAGCCTACATCTGCAGAGCAGGAGAAGCATTGGTAGGCTTCTTTCCACCCAACAAATGATGAATGCTTGGAGCTCTCCCAGGGACAGAAGTAGGAAAAGGAGTGAGAGGGAAGGACTTCCCGAAGGCTCTGGAGCTGGAGTGGGTTCTTCAGGCAAGATCTGCCATGATTCCAGTTCATGGTCTGGCTCTGCTCAACCAGCCATGCGAAGTGGCAAGGGCAGCTTCAAATGATTTCTATGGTCTATTCGAGTTCTCAGGACTCTAGTTCCCATTCCTCCTTTTTTCAATATTATAGTGATGCCTTTTCATCCCAGGCCATGTGTGGCATTGCAGCAGTACTTGCAAAAATGTTTTTGATGTGTTATTAAAGGTGTTTTACTTTTCAGTGCCAGGTGTCGCCATGTCTGTTAGATAATCAGCAGGTGAAACTTTCAGTGCTGCACTGGGCTAGCTCCTTGGGCACAGGACAAAAGACAGCTGGAGCCTCTTCCTCAAGTACTTTCCATTCTAATGGGAGAAGGCAGAAAATAAGCATGGAAATGACCACAGTATTACTAACATAGTGAGTGCTCTTGGGAAGAGAAAAGGTGATAAAAGATAATTGGGAAGTTACTTTGGATAGGAACTGCCATGTGAAATTAGAGGGAAGGGAATGAGCATTTCAAGTTGAAGTAACCAAAGTGCACAGGACTGCTGTGCTTGGAAGGCCAGAGGAAGCCCAAAAAGATCAATAAGGGCCAGAACGCTACAGGTTTAAGAGATTAATTTGAAATTAAGGCCAGGTGTAGGAGATTAATTTGAAATAGAAGTATTTTATGATTGGACTTCTAGTAATTGTGAACTGACCTACTAAAGTTCATGTACTTCTATATAAGTAATACCATTTATAATCACATTTCAGCTGTAATCCATGGGGAGATCGTAGGGGGGTTATTTCATGGACTGAAGCCTGATTTCAAGTTGATTTGTCAAGTTGGCCTGGGAGGGCTAAGACCAAGGAAGTGTCCTAACAATGGACAACAGGGAAGTTGGTGAGCCCAAGTAGAGAGTGCATGAGACTCAGGTGTGTTTTGGTGGAGGGAACACAGGAGGAGACTGGACAATTTACCCGGGATGGCCCTGGAAGAATGATAGGACTCTGGGGAAGATAAAGACGAGAGTAGCCTGGGGAATCCCTGGTTTCTGAAACAGAGGATGAGAAGTTTGTAACATGACAAAATTATGATTGACACAGATCCCCACCCCCCAGGTTTCCCATTCCTTCTCTGGGCCTTACACCTAGGAGACTGGCCTGAAATGGACAAGGGATTAATTTCCCTGACCTGGCTTTTCTCATCAACTCTTTCCTAGTTAAAAGGGTCAACATATGTTTGGATTTTTTTCTTGCCTCAGCATATGTAATTTCTATTTTAGTTTATATTAGAAAATACTTTGTTGATTATGAAAAATAATATATAATAGTTTTTTTAAATAATAACAACATCCTTATTCTTGCCTCTGAGTCCATCTTTAATATCTGATATATTTTCCCAGTCCTTTTATACATGCACTTATGGATTTTCTATACTTCAATGTCATTGAAATAATATTGCATATTTAGTTTTGTGACCTTATTTTGACAGTGAATTTTTCTATACCATTGCTATGCCATAAACTCATTAATTTAATGACTGATAATATTCCTTTATAAGGATATGCCAGTATTTGCTTAACTATTTCCCTGTTACTTCACTTATAAGAAGTAGTTGGGATTTAATACATGTTGCTACTATCTAATAAGTCTTCTACATAAAAATGTGCATGTACTAGTACATTGAATCTTCACAACAGCTCTATGACTGGATACTATTTTTCATTCCCATTTTACAGATGAGAAAAATGAGGCTTAGTGAGGTTTGGTGACTCCCACAAAGTCATCTCAGCCAGTAAGAGGTAGAGCCAGAGATATTATTACTTCAGGGTATATTCTTAACCTTTACATAATTACATCTGCAAATAATTTCTCAAGATAGCTTCTTAGAATTGGAATTTCTGGATCAAAGGGTGTAACCTTTTTTTGTGTGAAGGTACTCATGTATACTATCAAACTGCTTTAGAGTAGACCCCCAGCCAACACTACAAGCGGCCGCCATATTGTGACATCCTTTCTCCAAACACTGTTACATGGTTGTGGTTAATTCTGCTGCTGTTCTTCAGTTCTCCACTCTTGAGGCCGAACTTCCATTTGTTCACACATTGATCCATTTGTATTTTTCCTTAGTGTACTATCTATTGATATCCTCTGCCTATGGCCAACTGGGAGTTTCTCAATAAATTTGGAAGGCCCTTTGTATACTTAGAGTATTATTCTTTGCTTTGGTATATGTGGGTCAAGTGTTTTATTTTGTTGCTAGTTTGCTGTTTGCCTTTTAATTATGATGTTTTTTATGTGTAGCTGGGATTAGCAGGGGTTTTCTGTGAAGGGCCAGATAATAAATATTTTAGACATTGTGGGCTACCTTTGCTGTATCACATGTATTCAACATGACATGGTAGCCAGAAATTAGGAACAGGTAATTCGTAAACTAATAGGTATGGCCAGATATGGCACATGGGTTATAGTTTGCAGACTCCTGATATTTAAAAAAAATTAATAATCTTATGTTAGGAAATCCACTAGTTGCTCCTCTTTGAGATTTTCATTATGGCTTTTGTACTCATGGGAGCCAGATACCTGCTAGTCACCTCCCAACCTGTAGAGACACTGAAAACACACCCAAACTCCCATTTGGTAGATAGGAACAGTTGAATGTCTTTTTTTCTTAAAGAGAAATTCAGAATTTATTTTCAACATGACAGTTCAGCATCTGATTCTTCTAGATTTTCCTTTCTCTTCCCTCCATGCACACCATGATGTCTTCCTTTGTTTTACTTGTTTTTGCTTCTTTTTTCTCCTTCTCCCTTACTTGTGGGAATGTCAAGAAAATTCTTTTTGTTTCCCACAGAGCAATGTTCATCACTCAGCCCCCTTTAGCCCCTCCCTTTCTACCTCATGAACATTCTCCAACAAATGAGTTCCATTCAGAAGTGGAGCTGTGGTGAACAAAATTTCCCCCATCTCATTACACATAGACAAACTAAACCAAGCTCAAGATCAGAGATATATCCATCTATATTTTATTTTGGCTTCTATTTGTGCATTTGACTATTTAGTCCTTTTTTGGCCTTCATATTGTGGTGTATGCTTGGGGAAATGAAGCCAACTTTATTTCAAAGTTACCACTTATCCCAAAAATAGACCGGGTATATATAGAAGAGTGAGTTTGTGATTAAATTTGGCATTCAAAATTAGAGGAGAAAGAATCATTAAATAATGCTGGGACATCTTCTCTGTACATTCTTTGCCTATCAGTTCTACCACTGCCATGCTGTTCTGATTACAATCTATTATAATAGCTCTTTTAAAAATGTCCTGGCTATTTACATCATTTCTGCTTCCAAATAAATGTTAAATTTACTTTTTCAAGGGCCCCTTGAGTCCATACTGTTAGGGTTTTTATTAAAATTATTTAAATCATAATATAGGAAAGATGTATACCTTTATATCATCTGATCTTCTGACTGAGAATATCTATCCAAATCTTATTTTATATATTTTTAGTAAAATTTTTAAAATTTTTATTATAATTAGCCTAAAAAATTCTTAATTCCTTTTTTGAATTGAGAATTTTGAAATCTATTAACTAGGGTTTAATGCTATAGAAGCACAATTCACTAGAATTTTCATGTGTGATTTTTATATCATAATTATTAATGAGCAGATCTTTTATTTCCTTCTACAAAAAAAGTGCCCATAATTCTTTTATTGGGTCTTTGTTGTCTTCCATATCAGTCATTTTCCCTTTGACTTTTCTCACTCTCTTTAACCTTTTTTTCTGCACTCTGGGAGTTGAGTCTGTTCCACCTCACTAATTCCACTTTCTATGTTGTCTAGTCTTCTATTTTTAACCATCTCTAAGACAGACATTATTTCTGACATTATAAGTGTTGTATTTTTTCAGTTTTATTTCTCTTCAGTACCTTCTATATCCTCTGTTCATTGGCTCTGTTCTACTCCAAGTTTGCAAAAATGACTTGGCATCTATGGAACAAAAGAGAAAGCCAAGAGGAGACAACAACTTAAAAATGAAAATATTGAAGAGCAAAAAGTTGGTTTTGTTTGTCTAATTACCCTACTTTCTGAAGAAGATAATTTTCAAAAGTATGCTTTAAAAAAAACACTTCAGGATAAAGTTTTATTTTCTCTGTGTTTAACTATTTGTCTCCCACAGATATGATCTTGACTTTTTTTTTAAGCCTCTCAACTTGTCCTAGAAGGAAGAGAGGTCCGTCCAAAACCAGCATTTGCAGACGACTTCTACATGTTGACTCTTCTTAGCCTCTCTCGTTGTTCACTTCTGGGCTGATTGAAACTGCATCCTACCTGGAGGGTAAGTGGCTAATGAACACATTTCCCCAATCCCATATCCAGAAACCTGATGGAGATTTCTGCCAAGATGTTCATATCTGAGACTTCCAGGTCTGAGGCTGCTGGGCTCTGCCAGCCATAGGCAGACATTTGTTAAATGCTTCTCTTAGATGTCAAAGTACACTCCATAAGGCTTTGCAGCAGAAAGGCACAGAGCCATGGGAGCCTGCCAGAGTGTAGGAGGCAGATACACTCTGTCCTACAAATCTCGTTTCCAGGCACAAAAGATGCAAGCAGTGACTCAGCCTGTGACTCAGTGACTCCCAGCTGTGTGGGTGCTGATCACATGAGTCCCAAAGGTTAAACATGGGCCACAGGGCATTGAGTATTGGTCTTAAATAGCACAGGAGCTTAGTAGAGGCCAGAAGGACCGCTGAGAAGAGGTCCTAACTGTGGTTAAGCGCTCAGTCTATAGCCATACCACTCTGTATTCACCCGATCTTGTCTGTGGTTAAGAGCTCAAAGTCTGCCTGTGATGTAGTAACTTCTATTAGGTAACCATTTTGGTTCACCTCTTCATCAAGCTGTTGGGAGGGATATCAGCTCACCAGCTGGCAGTTAGGCAGGGCCACATGACTGGTTTTGACCAATGAGCTGTGAGCAAAAGTGAAGGATGTCATTTACAGACTGTAACTGCTCCAGTGGCCTCTTCACTGCTGTGTTCCCAGACTAAAATTTTAAGTTGGTGAGGCCTCCCTTAGTCCGGATCTTGGAGTAACTGTATGGGCCTATAGTATACAGGAGGAATAAACTCCTGTTTCTTTAAGCCATGGAATCTGTTGGGCTTTGATGGTTCTTGATTACCATGGCATAACAGAGATTACTTTGACAAATACAATCTTTTGTTAACTGGGTCACCATGATCAACTCTCTGCACCTCTCTGAGTCTCCATCTCCTCATCTGTCAACTGGAGAAAATTGGAGCACTTGCCGTATAAAGATGATAAAAAATAAATTGCTTGTAAAGTCTGAACCAATATATCTAGCACTTACATGTTGCAAATGTTACCTCTTAACCTCACCTCCATGAGATAAAATGTAAAAATGAGTGTCCCTCTGTCAAATGATCTCAATTCCTCTCTGAGAAGAAAAATCAAAAAGAGAGAAAGAAAGAATCCTTGGGAAACCCCTCTCATTGACAGAGCAGTTAATGGGATCCAATTAAAAACAGCCAGCACTTTATTGCCCGATGCCGATGTGTCCAAGGTCCCAGGAGGTCTGTATTACTTGAGCTATGTTCAGATAAATATCTGAGAATAAAGGTTCCAGCTCCACAGGACAACATTCCCACATGTCATTCCTTTCTTTATTAAGTTCAAAGATGGTCCTGGCAGACCTCTGGGAAAACAGGGCTGATTTCTAGAGGCCCTTCCTTATTTTCTCTCAGCAGGGAGGGAAGCCGGCTCAGGGTGTGGTTTCTCAGCCTGCCTTCTCCACACACATTCTCCCTAGGGTGTCTCAGCATAATACCACAGGTGCGGTTAGGTAAGTATCACTCCACCCATGAGGTGTCTTCTTGGCCAAGCCTCCTATGACCCAAACTCTCATAAACAAGACTGTGGGGTGGAAGGAATGATGGAGATATGTTTAGAGCCCTCCACCATCTCTCTCAATAGACTGTTGGATGTGTCTGCCAAGAACATTCTACCCTCAATAAAACCACCTTTCTGTAAGCAATTCCTTGAAGGCCTCCTCAGGTACACCCGGGATTGAAACAGGCCTCTGGCATGAGGCCTGACACCAACTCAGCCCAGATGTGGTGGCAAAGGGAAGACACGGAAGGCCACACACTGAGGCCACACGGTGCTTCCCTGGCATCACACCAGGAGAGCCAGTTTCCCAACAGGTGCTGCTCAGGCCTTTCCCAATGCAGACACACAGAGTCACCAACATCCCAGGACAATCATGCAGTCCTTTGAAGGCAGCAATTATAGTCGAGCTCAAAATTTAAGCCCCTTCTCTGGTAAGGATAAAATTACAAAGACCAGCATTCTCCAAACACACATTCTAACCCTCCAGGAGAATACACAAACCTCCAGGTTGTGTTGTCCACACCCTCCCCGTGCCAGTCTATTCTCATTGAACATGGTCCTCAAACTTTTTTTTTTCCCAGCAAGTGAACAGCCAAAGACGACGCACATCAAGAATCAAAGACAGGACCACCTGTGAAGCTGGAACATATATATACACACACACACACATTACATACATCACATATATTACATATATAACATATCATATCTATTACATATATTTTATATATATAACATTGATGAACACACTGGACATCGGTGACAGATTTCCTGTGCATGTGCAAAGCCTATCCTTACAGATCTTTCAAATGGCAGAATCAAAAATGGGATGGTTGGACCCCAGGCAGAGTCTCTTTCAACCTTACTTCAAAGGAGCAACATGTTTTTAGATTCACCACAGAGAGAGGATAAATCATACTATTGTCCTGATTCTATATATATTGGTGTGGGCAGATAACGATAATATGAAGACCGTGCCCCCTCTGTTACCATCCGTCTACATACACTCTGCTTCTTGTAAGTATGTGTCCCTCCACTCCTGTCTTGTTTGCTGAGGGAAAAAAAATGGTGCCAGCAATATGGAGCGAGTTGGAAAATTTCATTGGTTAAGACCAAGAAGCCTCCAGTTGTGGTCCCCTCCAACCTGCAAGCCTAGTTCCAACATGACAGTAGATCGAGGGGCCTGAGAAGGAAAAGAGGAGGAAGACTCATCGGATACGTGTATATTTTTTAGTGACCTCTCAGTCTCTTATTTATTTTTCTTCTTCCACTGGAAGAAGGTAGATTAATGCTACATTAATTTTGGAACATCTAAAAGGATACAGCTAACCCTAGCTACTATTTTATGGGCTCAATACTCCACGAGCCTCATGAGAAATCTAGAAACATCCTGAGGAAGTGAAATAAGAAAAATCTACTTTTGTTTCTCTTCAAATCCTCCTTTTCTTATCTTACCCATAATGCCTCCAAGAATCTATGGTGTATACAATAGTAATTAATAGGCTCTAATTTCTCTTCTAGTTTTAAGACTCTATAACCTTAGATTTAAATGACTTTAAGGTCACTTAAATCTTCACAAGTTAGCAATTAGTCATTTGGTCTTTCTCACTGACCTCCCAATAGCAGGTCTCAAAGATGAAAAGAACTTGATTCTTCCTTTTTAATACTGTTAAATTCCTGAAATGGATTTCTATAATTCACAGAAGTCTTAAAAAAATCCCAAGTAACCAGCCTCCAGTAATCCAATATTGCCTTTCCACAGGCTGCTTTCATTGTTCAGTAGTCAGCAAGGAGTTCAATGATGTTTCTCTTCTGAACTTTTTGTCAGTTGACTTTACAGAGGGAGCCCCCATTATATACAATGTCTTGTGGTTCTCAATAAGAGAAGGCATTTTTGTGTAGATACACTTTTAGCTACATTAAGTTGTATCAGATAAGGTCCTAACTTGCAGGGGGAAAAGCAGTCTTCGACTTTATAGAGGGTTATGCTCCCTTACATTCAAATCCTTATATTACGGATAACAAACACAGATCACCTATTGTGTGCAAAGAAACAGTTCTCTTCGTATATTTCTCCTGCAATGTTTCAGTATTTAATCTATTTTTGTCTGACTTCAAAATTTTATCATTCTGTAAAGGAGACATTGAAAAAAAAAACCACAAAGCAAGCTGAAGGTCTCCTCACCGTTTCTCACCCATCAGACCTATTCTAGGTCCTTAAAGTTGCAGGGAATTGTCCCACCCATCAGAGCCTCTCTCGTCACCACTACCCGCACCACCATTGTGACCACCAGCCTCAGCAGCAACACCACCACTAATTTTCAGGGGATGATTTATCATTGATTTCCACACTGAAACTATAACTTACAAATGCTGAGTGTGCCAGAGGGTGTGTCATAGCCAAAGGCAGTTAAAGTCCCTACAGGAATCCTGTTCTTAGACTTGGGGACCCTGAGATACCACTGGAATTTGCCTAAAAGCCAGAATCAATAATAACAGAGCTCCCAGTGGAAGGCTGAGGATTTCCTCCAGACTGCTCCCTCTTCCTGCTGTGAAATGTGCTTCTTGCAGAAGGATGATGTGGCTGTCAACAAAGCGACCCCAGAAATGCCCTGTTTGCAATCAGCCACAATCTGCTATCCCCGATGGCAAGAGGCTTACATGATTGCTCTCACTTGTTATTTTATGATTGAAGAATCTATCTCTGTAGTCTACAACACTAGTTGAAATGGTCACTTTGAACATTCATCCTCCTGGAGTAAGGGTGCTTATTTGCTGACATCCTGCTTTCTCTATTTGCTTTTACTTGACATTCAGTCTTCAAGAAAGTACATGGAAACCAAAATACCACCACCACAGAATTCTAGGCCAAGTTTTAAGACAGAAAAGCTAAATTTAATTTGGTATGTTACATCAATTTAATGGATGAGAAACATATTCCTGAGGTGGAATGAGTTGCAGAAAGAAATCTATCAGAGGGTTGATGGAGAAAACAGTTCACTTTCCTCGTCCTTCCAACCTCATGGAATCAGAGTGGCTTTATTGTTTAACTTAGAGTAAATCTTCACTACTTCATCAGAAAGACATCACAAAGATGATAACACTAAAGAGAACTTTTAAAATAATCTGCAATTGTCTTTTGTAATCCCCAAACCCAAATTATCCAACTTGAGAGGATTCTGATAATTTGTATACAAACATACAAGGAAGGAGAGCCTTTTACTACTACAGACAGATGATTATTACTCCAGAGAGATGAGATGTTGAAGATAAAGAAAAGAAGACTTTACAGAACTTAAGCAACTTGATAGAAATCTTAAAAAACAAGAGAGATCTCAGAGTCAATCCTAAACTCTCAGCCCACAAGAATTCAGAACCAATACTTTGCTGAGGTTTACAGCAGGTGTAAGACCACAGCTGGCAGCTACTTAGCACACACAGAATAGCTTTTCCTGTCAAATCTATCATCACTTGGGTAAGCAAAGAAGCCTCTTCTCCCACCATCTTTTGCTTATTAACTTTAAGTACAGAGCGGACACTCTCCCTTCACTACCTGATAGCTGAGCTCAGATACTCTGCTCCGCCTCAGATGTCCACAACACACACATACACCTGCTGTGTGATGAATTGCTAACAAGTAGTAACAGCCTAGCTTGAGTGTTTTCCAACTTGTCCGGATACATTTAGGTGCACTTCACCCAATCTCCCCTTCTTATAGGATTTTTCAGACTGTGATTAACCTCTTTTTACATGTCTATTGACTTCTCTCTGGCCATGAGACCTTTGAGGGGCTGTCTCTTCTTCACCTTTATATTCTTAGCACCTAGCACAGGGTCTAGCTCCTGGGATGTTTCATCCTTGTAAAATTAAAATGTCAATAAATCTGTGAGAGATAAATTTTGTGGTGAGTTTTAATCAATTCTAATCCTCTGGCATTTCTTGTTGACACAGTAGCTCTGCCATTGGCCGAATGCTGAAAAGATGTCAACTCCTAGAAGAGCATCTGTTGCAGGCTGGGCCTGTGGAGAGGGCTCCGGTAATGATTGCAGGATGTGATAAAGGGGACCCCACCCAAGCTCTGCCATCTCTGAGCCCTCCTCACTGTAACCATTTAAAATACCATTTGAACAGGATTAGTCTTTCTAGTTTCTTCCACAAATAGCCAATTACTTTTTCCTTTTAAACAGTAAGAGAAGATCTCTACTTCAAGCCCTGGTGGAGTAGCTGGTATTCGAGTTGCTCTTCTCTGTAAACAATGATAACATTGAACAAAATATATAAGGCATCCATTTTCAAGCATTGGAATATTCAGGTAAAAATATTGAATTACTCCTGCCTTCCAAAAAAAGAAGGGCAAAAATCAGAAAGGAATAACATATGAGACAAATTGGGAAAAAATAGCAAGATTATTGACTTATCTGCAACCAAATCAATGATAATGTTAAACATGAATACTGTAACTCAAATTATAGTGTTTGCTAAAATGGAATAGAAAAGCAAGAACCAACTATCTATAAGAAACTATCTTCAAGACACTCATGCAGACCATTCATATTTTAAATAAAAATAGTTTGGCTAAATGCTGCCATTAAATATATTTAACATCTATACCCTGCAAACATTTTTTAAACAATGCATTTACTTGGCTTGTTTATCACTCCTGAATACAAACTGAAGTGTGCTATCTGAGCAAAGGGAGAGAGAGAGAGATCATTTTCCCCTAAAATATTAGTGACTGTGTTATTTGGGATCTCTCTCTGTCTTCAAAATTCCAATAAATCTCTGTTCACCTCTTATGGCACAACGACTACCCAACACACTATCCTTTTTAAAAATGTACCTGTGTTATCTTCTATCCTACATTAAAAGCTCACTGAGAGTTCAAACGCTGAACAAATATTTACTGACTGTTCTGTAGATAAAGCGTACATGGAAGACACAACAGGAACAAGTTTCACCAGATGCCTACAGACTAGTGGAGGGAGATGACAAGCAGCAGCAATTGCACTAGACTATTACATACATGATGGATGTGTGATAGATAAATAGATGAGAAGATGAATGAGTGGGCAAACTTCCCCAGCTTAGTAATTTTCATTTCTGAATTAAGCCTGAGCAATCCTGAGGCATCTCCCTGCAGTGGCAGCTGGCAGAGAAGAAAGCAAATATCATGCAGGAACTAAGACCCCTTAATAGGATTTGTCCTGAAAACTTGGCATTTCATAAAGCAGCAAAGTAAGGGCATTCTATCTATTCCAGTGGAGCATAAACAATATCTTTCAAAGGCATCACGTGAATGGTAATGTCTTTGTTGTTTTTTAGCCTTAATTTAATTGTAAAGAAATGCAGTATCATGTTTTGTTCCACAGGGAGGAAAATAATCCATGCATTATGCCAGCCAATAAAAACAAGTCAATCTGAGGTCTACACTTTTGATTATCCCTATTTCCCTCAACTCTAGCTTTTTGTTGTTTTCTTTTTTTAATTGGAGGAGTTGGCATTAAATCAAACTTGAGACTTAATGCAGGTCTTAGGTAGTATTGCTGCTGCTGTTCATGTTAGAGGTTAAGTATCCTGTGCAAACTTGAAAGAACACCGATTCATGTTGTGGCTTTGGCAGTGACCAAATTGCAAGAATTTAGCATCACTTCCTGTAACACTAGGAAACATAGTCTTATATGGCAGGGGTTCCCAACCCCTGGGCCATGGACCAGAATGGGACTGTGGCCTGTTAGGAATGGGGCCACACAGCAGGAGGTGAGTGACAGGTGTTCAAGTGAAGCTTCATCTGTATTTACAGCCATTCCCCATTGTTTGAATTACTGCCTGACCTCTGCCTTCTGTCAGAACAGCTCGGCATTAGATTCTTATAGGACTCAGAATCCTCCTGTGAACTGAGCATGCAAGGAATCTGGGTTGTGCACCCCTATGAGAATCTAATGCCTGATGATCTGAGGTGGAGCTGAGGCACTGGGGAGGGGCTGCAAATACGGATTATCATTAGCAGAGAGGTTTGACTGCACAGAGACCATAATAAGTGAATTGCTTGCAGACGTATCAAAACCCTATCAGTGAGTGGCAAGTGACAATTAAGCTGCATCTGGTGGCAGACCATAAAACCATCCTCCTTGTCCTTCGTTCCATGGAAAACTTCCTTCCATCGAACTGGTCCCTGGTACCAAAAAAGTTGGGGACCATTGATATAAGGGGAAGATGGGGCAATCAAATAATAGGGAGTTTGGAATTCACTCATCTAAGCACACGGTTCTGAATATTTCGGGAAGGGTATGTGGCTGACTGTTTAGAAGTCAGTTAACCTTTGTCATCTTTCAGCAGCACTACTTTTACTCATCGCAATGAAAATATTCTGTAAGTCCCTTTTATGGTACACTGTTCTATAGGACAGTCACTCTATCCTTTCTTGATTGCATTACCCAAATACCCATTCATCCCCTGCCTTTCCATCGCTTAACCTGCATTCTCCTAACATGTGACTCAAGGGGGATGAATACTGATGAGCCCCAGTCAATTGTATACTCCTTTTCTCTTCGAGAAGGACTGGTTTTAAAAAAGGACATGCGACCCAACTCTTACCAATGAGATGTAAGGGAAGTCCGAAAAGGGAAAGGTTTCAAGAAAGGTTTCCTGATGTTCCGGCAAGATGGCGGCATGGTAAGAGGACGTACATCTCTGCCTCCCACACATAGGTCTTAAAATGGGACATTTTTCAAAGCAGCACAGCAAACAGACACCAGAAACACAGCATATTTGAAAACAGATTATCGAAAATTGCAGTGGACGTTGAAAAACCGGACGGTAAGGAGAGTACTCCGGCGGTGCGGAGACCAGGGCGGGGGCCGAGAAACCGGGCCAGGGCTGGCCGTAAG